>PISX010009165.1:0-77381 GCA_004024625.1 Mellivora capensis | reverse complement strand
TCCCAGTGGCCAGTTCTTGATTTTGGCTCAGGTCATCATCTCAGGGTTGTAAGATGCAGCCCCCTGCTTAAGAGCCTGCTTAAGTTTCTCTTTCTCTCTCTCCCTCTGCTCCTCCCTACCTCCCCCCAAATTCTTTTATATATCCTTATAATAGTTGTTAATTCAGGAGCTTAACAAACTCTTATATATCACAGATCACTGGTGACATAAACCAAAATGATTAATGGTATGCTACGGGTCCTCATTCCATATCTTAAAAAACCATGAGCAGTATTAGTTTTCGCAATGTATTCAGGCCAAATCAAGTACAGCTAGAAAGAATGGGTCTCAGTAAAATATTTCTTATTTTTTTATTTTAAAGATTTTTATTTATTTATTGGATAGAGAGAGAGAGAGAGCACAAGGAAGGAGAGTGGCAGGCAGGGCTAGAAGCAGGCTCCCCGCTGAGCAGTGAGCCTGATGTGGGACTCAATTCCAGGACCCTGGGATCATGACCCAAGGTGAAGGCAGACACTCAACTGACTGAGGCACCTAGGTGCCTCAAAATATTTCTTATTGTTAAAAAATAGTACTTGATTTTTAGTAATAATTTAAGCAACTTTACAGAAGGCAAAGTTGCCAATAAGTAATAAGCCCCCAAACATGCCTTATTTTCCTAATCTTTGTTAATATACATACTTAATTTTGATGGCTATTTGAATTCCTTGTTTAAATAGAAAATGCATGTTATATACTGTTAATGGAGCATAGCTCAAACAGAGTAAATATATTTCCAATTGTGGAAATACATCAAAGACATTTTTTACATCATAGATTTAGCTTTCCACTAAGAGATTTTTTTTGGCTTGATTAATTTCATATGACTATTTCATTGTGTTTTAAACCAAACATTTATAATTTTTAATAGCTATATAATACTCCATATATTTCTAAATCATTTTCTGCTTACACATTCATTGTATTGTTGGGTTTTCTTCGATATTTTACCAATATAAAATCCTCACTGTGAACATCTTTGTAAAACCTTTTTGTTGTGGGCAAATTCCTCTAAATGTCTGCCCCCACCCCACTCTCAAGTAATCTCCTTGAGGGTAGGAAGCTTATCTAATTTCACTATATCCTTGGCGCATAGAACAGCACCTAAAACATAGATGTTCACCAAATATTTTTTGAATAAATGAAGGGAAAGTTTGATAACTGCATTATATATTGTCAACTTTATAGTCTTTGATAGTCTCTTTTCCTCCTGAATGAACTAAATTGGTAATGTATTTCCTCATTGATATGACCCAGAAAACCAATATTTAATGTCTATCTTCTAAACATCAAAAATCTCCAGTAGATATAGATTATTACATATGTAACATGCTCATAAAATTGTTTTTAATAGCAAAGATTATACGTAAATAATAAATCTTGGAACACTATATCAAAAACTAATGATGTACTGTATGGTGACTAAGATAATGCAATTAAAAAAAAAGATACAAAGTAAAATGAAAGGGAGACCCCACCTAAACCCTCCAAGTTTCTTGGCCTGAGAGGAGCCCCTGTTAATACCATAATCATCTAGTAATCCTCAAATTGTATCACGCACAAAATTCATGTGGTTGCTTGTTAGGTAGAGTCTAGGGTCCTGTTCCCGAGATTGTGATTCAGTACATCTAGTATAATAGATAAATGGTAGATCTAGTATGATCTAGTAGATCAGTAGATCAAGAAACATCAAGAATAGAAACTGATTACATATGAAACATGCAGGATAAAGGACAATGATATGGCAATTTTCTGATTCTTAAGAATGGAGAAGACTGTCATTACTAGATGTTAGAATTTTTTCTGGTGTACAATTACACAAAATAGGAAGTAGTCTATTTTGGTATCACTAGAAAATATAGTTTGAGAAAGAACCAGGCAAAATTGAAGTCAAAGGATGAAAAAATAACTGAGAAATATATTCAAGAATACAACCTCAGATGACAAGATTTTGGTAGAATCATTATTCTTGTTTTCTCATGAATGACATTTAAATAACCTTTACTAACTCCTAAGACAAATGGTGAAAAAGCAGGAACTTGACCAGGAGAAGAAAGCCCCTGAGAATACAGGAATAAATCCTCAGGCTGACTCCATGGGTGCTCAGTAGATCTAGTTCATGTTTTTACTAGAGTGCTGACTTCAAAGGAAACTTCCTGAAACCTCACAAATACTGACTTCTTTCAGAAGCTGGTAATATGAAGCAAAACAATGTTTCCAACAACTCAGTTGTGATGAATTGTACTTGAGAACAGACAGTTCCTGTTAGAAGTAACCATACCCTACCATGTGACCCAGCGAGCTGTCCCAGATCACCACACTTGAGAATTTCAGGTTTGTTTTTTCTAAGTTTTCTGTTCTAAGGAAAGTCACTCTTTTCAAATAGACATCTCTTTGGAACAGAAATCACAGGCCTTACCTGCGGAATAGACATCATAATATTTAGAGATGTGTGTGAAGTGGGGGAGATTCTAATGAGTATAAAGCATAAAAGGAGTGACTT
Source organism: Mellivora capensis (assembly GCA_004024625.1). Taxonomy (NCBI): domain Eukaryota; kingdom Metazoa; phylum Chordata; class Mammalia; order Carnivora; family Mustelidae; genus Mellivora; species Mellivora capensis. Next base: position 74,842 of record PISX010009165.1, on the reverse strand, counting down.
ACAGTGCTCCATAAAAATGCATGGTCAGGGGTGCCTGGGTGGCTCAATGGGTTAAGCCTCTGCCTTCAGCTCAGGTCATGATCTCAGGTCCTGGGACTGAGCCCTGCATCGGGCTCTTTGCTCAGCAGGGAGCCTTCTTCCCCCCTACCCTCTCTGCCTGCCTCTCTGCCTACTTGTGATCTATCAAATAAATAAATAAAATCTTTGAAAAAATGCATGGCCAACTTCATATTGGACGATATAGAAAATGGAACAATTAAGTGAACCTGCTGCCATAGAATTCTTTCCGTTCTGTTTTTGGAGTTGAGGGTCCTGAAGACTGAATATCTGCAATATTCTCCCTAAGAATTATTCACCCATTCAACAAATACTTACTGAATGCCTGCTATGTGCCAGGCTTTACTGCAGGTGTGTGGGATGTATCAGTGCACAAAACCAAGATCCCTGTCCTCATGTTATTGTGACCTTACATCCTACTGATGGAGAGAGAGAGAAAAAAAAATACATACATAAACAGATAAGTAAGTGATATAGTGTATTAGAGAATGATAAGCATACAAAAAAGAAAAGAAAAGAAAAGAAAAGAAACATAACAGGATGACAAGGATCAGGAGGGTTGGTGGGGCAGATAGTCCAGTAGGGTAGGGAGGGCAAGCTTCATCGAGGTAGTGAGTTATGAACAAAAACAAGAAGGAGAGGAAAAAATTTCAGCTCTGAGACTATGTAGGCAAAGGGCCCTGCAGTCTTAGGGATCAGCCACACACAAAGTCCTGTCTGGTTGGTGTGAGGAGGAGTAGGAGAGAGCAGAGGGGGTCAAGCTATGATTCAGGCCCGATGATAGCTGTGGTGGATCCCTCAGAGTTGTCCTGAGTTAAACCAAAGTGGCCAGGCTTTGATACTCCCACAGTGATCTGTCACTGAATGTGGGCCATCCTGGGATGGCTGTGAACTTGACAAGGTGGCTCTCTTCAGCTGAGAGCTTTGAGAGCAGTGGACTGTCTAATGACATCACTCCCAGCAGCCTTCATTAAAGGACTCACTGGGAGATATGTCTCAGGATCAATTCCTGGGGCCTCCTCATTCACAAGGTCACCTGTGCTCCATGAGGGCTGCTTCAGCATGATTTCAGCATTCCAACCGGCTGGAAGACGGGAAAGAAGAAAAGAGGAATATCCTAATAGATACATGCACTACTTCTGTCACAGCGTATTGCTAGAATCTTATCACATTGCCATACCTAGCCCCAAAGAAAACTAGGTTATTGTTTTTCATATTTTATTTTATGTTTGGTAGCCTGGGATAGCAAATAAACAAAAGGATACAGATGTACAATTAGTAGTCTCTACTACTATCATATTCCACATTTTTGTAGGGAAGACAACATGGCTTCACCCCACACAACAATAAATAAATAAAATGGCCAAGCTATGCAGAGGCCACAAGGCAATAGCATTAGGAGTAGTATTCTGGAGAATACTGGAGCCAAAGAAAGGGCAAGACCCAGGTAAATGTCAGGAATAGTTGGAACTAGGAACTTGATATGATCATGGCTTTCTCCCTGCCATTCTGTTCCTCTCTTTGTCAATTTCATGCTTTTTAAGACTGGTTTTCTTCACCTGGTAGAAACATAGTCACTTATAACATTTAAGTTTTATGTCTTGTAAGTTCATCCATCAGAGAGAAATTGTCTGCATGTTTTCTGTAATAGTTATCAAAAATTTAGGGGGAAATTAGTCATTGGCCTAACTTGGGTTAGTTGTCCATCTTTGGACCAATTATATCATTCCAAATGACTGGCTATGGTATTAATTACCTGATCCTGCATAACAAATTACTCCAAACTTTAGCAGCTTTAAGCAACAATGAACATCTATTATCTCACACAGTTTCTATGCAACAAGAATTTAGGAGCAGCTTAGCTGGGTGGTTCTATCTTCAGCTGGGGCTGGGGAATCTCTGATGAAATTGCAGTTATCTGAAGACTTCACCAGGCCAAAGGGTCCTCTTTCAAGGGGACTCATTTACATGCCTGCTAAGCTCTGCTGGTTGTTGGCAGGGGACATGGACATCTTCATAGAGCTGCTTCAGTGTTCTCACCACAAGGCATGTGGCTTATCCCAGAGCAAGACAGAAGCTGCAATGTTTTCTTTCTTTAAAATAATTATTTTAGGGGGACGCCTGGTGGCTCAGTTGGTTGAGCAGCTGCCTTTGGCTCAGGTCATGATCCCAGCGTCCTGGGATCGAGTCCCACATCGGGCTCCTTGCTCGGCAGGGAGCCTGCTTCTCCCTCTGCCTCTGCCTGCCATTCTGTCTGCCTGTGCTCGCTCGTGCTCTCTCTATCTCTGACAAATAAATAAATAAATAAAAATCTTAGAAAAAAAATAATTATTTTAGGGGTGCCTGGGTGGCTCAGTGAGTTAAAGCCTCTGCCTTCGGCTCAGGTCATGATCTCAGAGTCCTGGGATCGAGCCCCGCATTGGGCTCTCTGCTCAAAAGGGAGTCTGCTTCCTCCTCTCTCTCTGCCTACCTCTCTGCCTACTTGTGATCTCTGTCTGTCAAATAAATAAAATCTTGAAGAAAAAAAATTATTTTAGGGGTGCCTGGGTGACTCAGTCAGTTAAGCATCCACCTTCAGCTCAGGTCATAATCTCAGGGTCCTGGGATCAAGCTTCACATTGGTCTCCCTGCTCAGTGGAAGGTCTGCTCTTCCCCCTGCTTGTGCGGCCTCTCAAATAAATAAAAAAAATCTTTAAAAATATTCTATTTAAAACAAACAAACAAACAAACAAAAAAACCCAAAAAATATTCTATTTTTAAATTTTTTTCATTTAAATTTTTTATTGAGGTATAGTTGTCTTCCAACATAAAGCTCTAGTATTTTCTCTGATCTGGATATGCAAGTCATACTCTGTTTTTCTTCGCTATCCTAATAATTACATAGGTAAGCCCCATTCAGTGTAAGAGGAGACTGCACAAGTGTGTGAAAGCAGGAGGTGAGGCTCATTGGAGGTAAGCCACAGGGCTGGACACAGGACACTATAATTTGCACAGCTTATATTAGATTTCCAGTCTTTGTGGCCAGAGTGGAAATGGAACATAAATTCATGTTGAGAACATTCAACTCCCCTGAGTGAACAGGTTGATATTTGCATGGAGAAGGTGAAAGAGAAGTTTCTAGAAAAGTTAGGGGAAGAGTGCTGGGGAAAAAAATACTGTCTATTACTAGTCAGAGTATTAATAACTCCCTTGTTCATACCTTGAATGCACTACTTTGCTAACTCTTGGTACACTACATCTCAACTGTTCATTTACAAATATTTCTCTTTTACTAGTTTATGAGATCTCTTCCTTCCTACATTGCCTGACACAAAGTAACCAATAATGTATGAACTTAACTGAACTAAACAGACAGAGAATATGAGCAAAGTTTTTAAATAATTAAAGGAATGGTTAAGGTGAACACAAAATTAACATTAAACCTCAGGTTAGAAGGCACTTCCTGACACTTCAAAGATATGCCCTTTAGAAGAAATGAATTAAAGGCTGATGAAATTTGTACGTTCAAAAGGTAGAACAAGCTAAAGTATAAATAATTTACATGTTAAATATAAAATAAGCAAAGTTTCTTAAATAAATGAATATTAGTAGGGACCTTTATTTGTTGGTGCAAGAAACAGGTACCCAAAGAAACTGCTTAACAATAAAAATGAGTGGCTTTATTGGAAAACAACTGGCGTAATTAAGGAATCTGAAAGGTGTCAGATCCTCAAGAGCAGAACCACCAATTGGAGCACAAAAGGAAGACCAGAGATTCTTCTCCTTTGGACCTTTCTCTCTCCCCCTCTCTCCACATCTGCCTCACTTCCTCAGTGCAGACTTGCTTTCTTGTTTGCAGTCCACATGTCAGTAGGAACTGTTCCCAGGTTAGTGGTTGTTACAGTGTAGTTACTTAGAGAGAGATGATTTGTTCCTCTCAGTTCCAGTTTCAAAATTCTTGAGGCAGGGATCAAGAGTTGTGTGTGAGGCCCAATGCCCTCCAGACCAACTGATCATGAATGGGAGCAGTGTCATAACATAGGAATTGTGGAAAACCTTCTGTAACCCTAAAAACTGGACAGGGGGGTGAGGGCAAGGCCTGGAAAACAGCTGCTGGGTAGACAAAACAACAGGTCTATGTTCAATGAAGTTTCAGATAAGTTAAGGGATGGGATATTCAACATAAATTACAGAGGTTGTTCAAGGTCCAACAACACTCCCTGCAGTCTGATAAGAAATCACAAGCTAGTCTCAATGGCACTGTAATAAACTAATGGTTGGAATCCTGGTCTGACACAAAGTAGCATTTCTCCTGCTCTAATCATTTTATCACATCATCAGCTCATCTACAGGGAAAGCCCTGCCTTCCCTGCTACATCTAATGAAAAGGGCTTAATTAAGATTTTAATTTCCTTTGCTGACGCATTAAGGAAGGTTTCAGAAAAGATAAACTACAGACTATAGCTTTGACTACATTATTTAGCCATAAAGGAGGATTCAGATGGCTTTTATAACACCTACCTCCTTCTAAGATTTTGGTGACAACAGTAGATTTGCTAATAACTGACTTCAGCATCTGGGAGTTTAATGCTTATGTTTAAACTCAAATGTCTTTTGATGCTACCTACTCTTTGTTTTGTGTACTTTGGCAAAAAAAGAAAGTGTTCTTTAAGAGGTGTAAAAACTGTCATTACAAATGTTGCTATTACCATAAAAGAGAAAACTTAAAACTACTGAGTGTGAAGGTGTAGAGGATTACGTTCCTGATCTGGTTTTCAGAAGGAAGAGAAATTATGATCAGAGCGAAGTTATCTCTGCAAAACATTAGCATCTTAGTCTGGGCTGCTCTAAAGAAATGCCAGAGACTGGCTAGCTAATAAACAACAGATATTTATGTCTCAAGGTTCTGAAGGCTGAGAAGGGCAAGATCAAGCGCCGGCAGATTTGGTCAATATCTGGAGAGAGCTGACTTCTTAGATGGCTGTCTCTTTGCTGTAACCTCTCAGGGCAGAAGGAGTGAGGGAGCTTTCTTGGGTCTCCTTAATAACAGCAGAAATTCCATTTATGAGAGCTCTGCCTTCGTAACCTTATCACCTCCCAAAGACCCCATTTCCTAATACCTTGGAGATTAGGATTTCAACATGGGAATTGTGGCAGAACAAAGGTTCAACCCATAGCAGTTACTAGTAAATGGATGGCTTCTAATCAGCATGGATATTGTTTGAGGGTGTTTGGGGGACTGAGAAGAATGAAGACTATTCTTAATCCCTTCTTCAACACCCCCAAATCCAAATTCTCCATTTTATTATTTACCAGATTCCACACTCACCACTTTTTAGGTAGCACCACTGAAGTCAGCATTACAACCAGGGAAACATGATCTCAACAACACCAGTGTTGTCTGTTCATTTCTGTCTTTGTGTGGGCTGAGGGAGGAGGAAGAATAAACCAGCCTCCTCTGCTGCCTGTTGGATTGGCTTGCTCGTTTTTTGCCCCTGGCTCCCAAGCTTCCCAGCTTCAGGCTTTTTCACAGTACCAGGACTATGATTTCTGCTTTCAGTTCTTTCCATCAACGTCTAGGCTTCATCTGCAGCCCTGTCATGCATTCACACAGTTTCCGCTTTGAGTTCAAATGTGGATGTGATGATCTCAAACTCATCAATGCCAATGTTTACTGCCTGTTATTATGATTCTGTTCCCTTTAAATAATCAATGGTCAACTCCTAAAAGTGAGTTCTAAAAACTGTGGCAGATTTACATTTTTTTCTATCTTCTCTTTCTCTTTTGGTATTTCATTATCAAAATGTCACACATTTTGTAAAATGTCTTTGTTCCCTCCACTTGTGAATATAATTTTTAAAAAGGAATGATGGGCAAAGTAAATGTACTTTGAGCTTCTGGGTAATTACTCAATAGTCTAGATGAGAAAAATTATAAAGCTTTTGTCAGTCATATAGAGGGACAGACAACCCAAAGGGAGGTAGGACCATTAAATTCTGTTAAGACTCTACACAAAGATGGGGAGACAGAGTCCCAAACAAAACTAGAATTCACTTGTTTGGACCTGCCCAGCATTAGTCATTTGTCAGCCTGATTATATAGTAATCAAAAGCTTAGCAGTAACAAATTACATAGTGTTAAGAAATTCTTCAGATGGATTTGTCCCTAAATTCATGGCTTTCGTTGTGTCATTATTTTGTAGCATTTATGTTGTGGTTTAAATTAATACCTCACTGTGTTCTATGTTTCCTTTTCAAACCTGTTCCCCCAAATCCCTCCAAAACACTTTTTGAGTTAAGAGCTTGTCCGTGGAACAAAGTAAGTTCTAAACAACATTTGTTAAATGAATGAATATAAATAGGACAAAATATAGATCCTTTAAGTGTTCTTAACTTTTTTTGTGTCCAGACCCTTCTGGAAGTCTAATGAAGCCTATGGATCCTTCTCAGGATAGCACTTTTATTGCATGAAGTAAAATACACAAGATTACAAAGGAAATCAAATGTTTTAAAGAAACGCAGTATTTTTGAGAACTGAAATAAAACAGCATAAGTTTATTAATTCATTAATTAAATGATCAAGCCCAATAACTACCATAGTTTTAAAGTAATGAAGAATATAATGATACTTTGAATTATCTGTAACCACCATAATGAGATATGAAAGTATCTGATTTCTATTGGTGACAGTGTCTGTACTAACTAGGGTTTTCCACCTCCAGATGCTGCCAGTTCTGATCCATGACCCTGGGATTTTGTCCTTTCTTACATGGACCCCAAGGTAACCCTACTTGTGCCCAGAGTCTCTCAAAGTCTCTCCTGAAAGTTGACTCTTGACGTTTCTGCTCTTTTCTTTTCATTTCCTGGAAGCAATTTTCAAAAGGTCCCCTATTCCTACTCTCTCCAAAGGAAAAAGAGATATTTCAGACAAGTCAAGGAATATTTATTTTCTACCTTTTCCCCATCCCTCCCCTTCAACAAAATCTTAAAGACAAAGTTCTGAATTTGGTTTTCACCGTGTGGTTCAGGTTTCTTGGATAACAACGTCACCTTATTTATTCAGGACTCATTTCCAGTCATTCTGGTTTCAGAATGTGAGAATTTCTATTGATCCTGTTCGTCTGTGCTTGTTGGTGTCATAGCCCTGAAGTTGTGCTGCAAGATATCCATCAGTCTGTCATCTAGCTGTTGGAATGAGAGTTCCAGCTGCTCCCTGACCTACCTACTGGGTGGCCACCAACATCTTAATGTCCAATGTCAAGGGGTTAGTAGGTGGCAACTGCATGTTCAGGCAAAGCTCAAAACAAACTCTCTTACCTAAGACCTGACCCCACTTTAAATATTATAAATATTGCCAGGGTTCAATTCTGACCAGTCCTCCCTTCTCTCTATAACCTTTAATAATGCTTGGGCTTGGTTTTTCTGGGTTCTTCATTTCACTCCCTGTTTCCTTCTCTGGAGAGCTGGCTCTTGCCTTTTGTGTTATCTTTCTCTTGGTTGGAATACTATCATGAATTGACAGTATGATGGTTGATTTTCTGCGTCCACCTGGCTAGGCTGAAGTATCCAGATGTTTGGTCAAACACCAGGCTAGATATCGCTGTGATGGGATTTTTAAGATGTGATTAACATTTAAATCACTATACCTTGAGTAAAGCAGATTACTCTCTATAATGTGGGTGGGCCTCATCCAACTGGCGGAAGGCTTTAACCGCAAAGACTTGAGGAGGAAGGAATTCTGCTTCCAGACTGCCTTATGGACTTTTCCCTGGGTCTCTAGCCTGCTGGCCTGCCCTGAAGATTTCACTCTTGCCAGCCTCCACAACTGTGTGAGCCATTTCCTTAAACTGTCTGTCTCTCTTTCCATGCTGCTGGTTCTATTTCCCCAGAGAATATGACTAATTCAGATTCATTGCTCTTTGTTTGCACTTCTCCCACTATCATGGGATTTGGACCTGTCCCCACCAATATCTACACCTGCCTGCCACCAAATGATTTTCTTTCATTTCTTTGTACATTTCATTTTCCAGTAGCCCTTGCTGGCACCAACTCTAGCAGCATCAGTGTTCTCCTAACCTCACATTGTTTCTGATTCTCCAGTCTTCTCACCAGCTTGAGCTAGGGAGGTCCCAGAAAGTGTCATGCTGGAGTCTGATTATGAGAGGAATCTCGTTCCTTCTAAATATACCTCTAAATGCTCTAACCTTGTCATTAATCTTAATTACTAGAACAGGGATATTTTCCCTGGTAAATGAACAGATTCATAATCTGGTTTTCAATCTGCTTCTTGTGTATTTGGTTAGTGGGAAGTAGTCATCCAGGACTAGGGTATTTATGACTGAAATAATGAAACTGAATTTTCAGAACCAGCAAGGTTGAGGACCATGATGAATTTGGTAAAGGTACTTATGTTAGTTTCCTAGAGTGGCTATAACAAATCACCTCAAATCTGGTGGCTTAAAACAACAAAAGTGTATTCTCTCACAGTTCTCAAGGCCAGAAGTCCAAAATCCATCACTTATCTCCAGAGGCTTCAAGGAGGAGCCCTTCTTTGCCTCTTCCAGCTTCTGATGACTGTTGGCATTCTTTAGCTTTCTCAGCTTGTGGTCCCATCACAGCAAAGTTTGCCTCCATCTTCACACCCCTCCTCCTCTGTGGATCTGTCTCAAATTTCCTTCTGTATTTCTCTCGTGTGGGCATTTAGGGCCCATTCAGATAATCCAAGGCGATCTCATCTCAAGGCAACACTCACAAGTTCTGAAGATTAAGATGTGGACAGACCTTCAGGGAGCCATTTTTCAACCAACCATACAACACCTCCATCTTTGACGTCTCTTAACTGCGAGCACTTCCTAATGAAAGTTCTATCTGAAAAATGCAGGTGGGGTTTTAAAAAATGGACCAATGTAACATAGGAAGTATACACTCCACAGAGAAATATCCTATCAGGTCAGACTTCTACATCCACATTCTAAGCAGATTTCTTTGCAGATTTAATGATATGAAGCAGAAAGTTTGTAAGAAATTGACCTTGATAAAGCTTACCATGCAAAACGCATTGAAACAAGGTTCCAAAGCCAAGAGTGTCCATCACTTGACTTCTGGTGACCCTAATTATTCACAACATAATGAAATCCAAATGTAGAATTTCAGGTTCAAGATGAAATCAATGCTCTAGTAAAACAGATGTTTGTAACACGATTAATATGCTGGCTAGAAATATAAGAAAAAATTCAGAACCAGTTGTGATTTATTAATAATTGGCAAAAGAAATGACATTTACCAAGTGAGAAACACCAATTGTATCAGTACCTATGATTATATTCAATGAGGGTTATTCCCCTGCCTCGAAACATTACTTTAAAATGTTTTGAATGAGAAAATCTGATTTCCATATCCCACTCTTGTTGACTGATGCCTATACTAGTGAATTCTAATATCCTTGGGTTGTGTTCATTAGTTCCCACTTCAGTTTGGGGGAGAAAGTTATTTTTCTGTAGACATGATTTCCCCATAAGATGCTTTGGTAATTCGAGGGTGCTGCTGGTCAAGACATGGAGGAAGCATATACATTTTTTTCTGATAGTAAAAGCAACAGCACTTTAGGAAGAATGACTAGTGAGAAAGCGCTCTGACTAAGCCTTCACAGATGTTTGCCTTTTTTGGCTCTTATTTTGGGTTCACATTATCAGCAGGAACCAGAAGTGTGATTCTCTTTTGACCCTCAATTTTAGCAGGAAATGTACACTGAAGAAACATATGGATGGGAGGAAATAGGATAGAAAATACCAGTAGAAGCAATGTAATCAACATGCTCAATGAAAGATCCTCCCTTATTTTAAAATATTCCTGTCTTTATTTTAATCCCACAGCAAAACTGCACTCTCAAACTTCTTGGTTTAGAGAAGACACAAAGGTGGTGTGTGTTCTGCAGGTTTTCTGAGCACACTGCACAGGAGAAAATATACTCTGTGTTAGGCCAAGTGACTGGCCTACTAGTTTAAGGATGAGATGAACTATATTCCTCCTTTGATTGAAGCAAATTAGGCTTTGTTATTAAACATGATGATTATCTTTAAACATCCAGCCCATGGTTTTCAATATTTTATTTTTAATGTCACCTGAATTTGTATTTAAGACAAGGATATTCTCTTACAGCATAACTCATTTTTATAACTCTCAGAACATCAAAGATCTTTGAAATGACAAAAGCTAAGAAATACTTCTTTGTTCTCTTATTTTTAATTTTTTTAATGCATCAAATGTCCTTTGGGCTTGTTTTTCTTTTCTTGACTTTACCTGAAGGTAATATACACACTCAAGTACTAAAAGAAGTTGTTGTAAATATGTCCACATTTGTAGTTTCAATCAAGAGAAAGAAACCTCTGAAAAAGATTACAGTGTTCCAAATTTTCTCACCATGAAGAAACATTATATGTATTCCAAACTCATTTTAGTTACCTATTACAAAAGCCTTATCAAGCTAAATATCTTATGATTCTATATCTATATTTCCATCTGTATATCTATATCTACATAACATTTGGTGTATTGACAGAGTCTTATCTGCTATATCAGCAATTCAAATTTGTGCTTATATTTAAGCAACCCAGCGTGCCAACTAAAGGGTTAGTGCTGTCATTTCAGTTTAATGTACGAGGTGGTGTTTAGTGGTTTGGAATGGGGAGAGCAGAATCTCAGGATGTCAACATGCTCAAATGATTAGCTCCTCAAAAAAAGATTCTGGGTAGCTATCACACTAGGTTGAAATAAGTTTATAAGATTGTAATCCACAATTATTTCCATGAGTCTTTCTAATTCTCTCTCCAATACAAAAATATATGCAGGAATCAGGAGATTATATAGTATAATAGAGTATGGTCTCCTCCGGCAAGGGAAACAAAAGCAAAATTAAATTACTGGGACTATACCAATATAAAAAGCTTTTGTGCAGTGAGCGAAACCATCAACAAAATAAAGTGGCAATCTACTGAATGGGAGAAGATATTTAAAAATGATATGTCCAATAAGGGTCTAATATCTAAAATACATAAAGAACTCAATACTCCCTCCCCAATAACCCAATTAAAAATGGGCAGAGGACCCGAATAGACAGTTTTCCAAAAAGACATACAGATGGCCAACAGACACATGAAAACATGCTCAATGTTACTAGTCATCAGGGAAATGCAAATGAAACCACAATGAGATATCACTTTACACCTGTCAGAAAGACTAAAATCAAAAACATAAGAAATAACAAATTTTGGCAAGGATGTAGGAAAAGGAACCCTCGTACACTGTTGGTAGGAATACCAACTGGTGCAGCCATTGTAGCAAACGGTACGGAGGTTCCTAAAACAATTAAAAATAGAAATACCATATTCCACTACTAAGTATTCAAATAAAAAACCCCCACAAAAACACTAATTTGAAAAGATATATGCACCCCAATGTTTATAGCAGCATTATTTACAATAGACAAGATATGGAAGCAGCCCAAGTGCCTATCCATAGATGCATGGATAAAGAAGATGTGGTATAGATATGCAATAGAATATTATGCAGCCATTAAAAAGAATGAAATCTTGCCATTTGTTACAACAGAGATGAACGTGGGAGGCATAATGCCAAGTGAAATAAGTCAGACAGAGAAAGACAAATATCATATGATTTCACTCATACATGGAATTTAGGAAACAAAATAAATGTTTAAAAAAAGAAAAAAAAAGAAACAGACAAGAAACCAGACTTTTTAAAAAAATTTTTTAAAAAACTTATTTATTTGTCAGTGAGAGAGGGAGAGAGAAAGAGAGCACAGGCAGACAGAGTGGCAGGCAGAGGCAGAGGGAGAAGCAGGCTCCCTACCGAGCAAGGAACCCGATGTGGGACTCGATCCCAGGACTCTGGGATCATGACCTGAGCCGAAGGCAGCCGCTTAACCAACTGAGCAACCCAGGCATCCCAAGAAACCAGACTTTTAAGTATAGAGAACTTGTAGTTGTCAGAGGGGAGGTGGGTAGGGGGATGGGTGAAATTCATAAAGGGGATTAAGAGGACACTTATCATGATGAGCACTTAGTAATGCACAGAATTGTTGAATTATTATACTGTACACCTGAAACTAATACAGCAGTATGTGTTATTACACTTGAATAAAAAAAATAAAAGTAATGCATTATAAAAAGAAACAAAAGTGAGAAGTAGGAAGATACTGTGCAATAAAGAACTTAAAACACACCATGAGAGACACAAGAAAGATAAATATGGATTATATTAGAGGGAGTTGGGACATTCTACAAAGAAAGAATATGACAACCCTTCAATATACATAGTCCTTGGAACAACTGCATAAATATGACTCCAAGACTCCTTTGTTTAATAAACTATATCTCATTTTATGCAAAAAAAGCCCATGTGTAATCATCATTCCAGGTTTTTCCAATGTTTAACCTAGTCAGACATTTATTTTGTATTATCTTAAAGAAAACAAAGAATGAAAAAAGGAAGGAAGGAAGAAAAGAAGGAAGAAAGGAAGAAAGGAAGAAAGGAAGAAAGGAAGAAAGGAAGAAAGAAAGAAAGAAAGAAAGAAAGAAAGAAAGAAAGAACGAGTGTAGACTTTGGAATCAGATAGACTTGGATTTGAACTAGAGACTGGTCCATTTTTCTTTGTCTCTCAGTAAGCTAATGTTTCTGAGCCTCTATTTTGCCCACCTTTAAATTAGAGATAGTATCCTCTTTTTTAAATTAACTAAGAAAACATTGTTAAAAGCTTATCAGTGTACCTGATATACCAAGTCCACTATGAATATTAATAATTTCCTATCTCTTTTGCAAGATTTTATTTATTTATTTGACACAGAGAGAAAGAGAGAGAGCCAGTGAGAGAGAGAACACAAGCAGGGGGAGTGGGAGAGGAAGAAGCAGGTTTCCTGCTGAGCAGGAAGCCTGATGCGGGGCTCGATCCCAGATCCCAAGACACTGAGATCATGACCTGAGCCGAAGGCAGCTGCTTAACAACTGAGCCACCCAGGCACCCCAATTTCCTATCTTTTAAAGACTTTAATTTAAAAAACTTTAGATACAGTCTAGCAAAGCATATGTCCTTTCTGTACATTACTACAGTCATTAAAATAAACATAGATTCCAAATAAAAATATGGTTGGGTCTATTAGTAATTGGTAGGGATCTCTGAGTAACTTACATGTTCTCCTTTCTTTATTTCTTTTTTTTTAAAAGATTTATTTATTTATTTATTTATCTGACAGAGATCACAAGTAGGCAGAGAGGCAGGCAGAGAGAGAGGGGGAAGCAGGCTCCCTGCTGAGCAGAGAGCGTGATGTGGGGCTCGATCCCAGGACCCTGGGATCATGACCTGAGCTGAAGGCAGAGGTTTTAACCCACTGAGCCACCCAGGCGCCCCAAACGTTCTCCTTTCAATACAGTATAATATAAATACAAACAATAGTGTAACAACAAAAATAGATACTTATTGACCACTCTGGGCCATACATTTTGTTATATGCACTATCATTCAATCCTTACAATGATCTCATGTGGCAAATACTACGATTCTCACCTTTTTACCAAGGTTCAGTAGCTTGCTCAAGGTCACACAACTATTAGTCACCAGGACTGGGAGTTGAACTCAGTTCTGTATAACTTTAAGTGGTGGCAGTGGAAACAGAAAAGAGTGAACTGAATGGTTACTAAGAGTTAAAACGCACTGGGCTTCCTGGCTGTTTGGTGGAGGTCTAAGGGACAGAGCAGGGGTCAAAGCAAGTAAGTGAGTCACTAGTAATGCACTTCTAGGTAGAAGAGTTGGCACGTAACATATGAGTCAAGTCCTCCAAAAGAATCTACTTCAAGGCTCCAGAGGTGACCCATAGAACCCAAAGCCAGGAATACAGCTGCTATAGGAACACAGGAAGAATTTTCTTTTCTTCCCTGAACATCTATTTCATTTGTCTCTGTGCACATGGGCTTCCTTGGCTTCCAACTCAAATGGAACAATTCATGGCTGGCCCACAGCTCCCAAATTTGCATGCTTCAGGTTCAGCTACAGAAAGAAACATTCTCTCTTTCTCTTCTAATTCTAAGGGAATCCAGCTGACCCAGTTGGAGTCAGGTGCCCTCCAGCCAGCAAACTGTTGCCAGGGCTAGAGAGTTCTATAACACAAACTTGGCTTCTGGGAAATAATCCAAGGCTAGAGATCAATCCCCAGAGAAGGGGATCTAGACAGACAACTCCATGTGTGGCCACCACAGTGCCGTCCTCTAAGAGGAAATGCCCAGGGTTCTAGGCAATGGTGCCATCAAGGAAGCAGTGAACTAGGGCCTTTGCTCTGCATCCTTACAGAGATGTTTTCCTTCCTTACAGAAAAAAGTTTCTGAGTATTAATGGTGAGTTGCAGATGGTTTCATATTTTAAGACTTTCTGCCTTAAAGATGTCCTTTTGTATACAACCTGGTGAGTGTTGGTCTTGGTACCCATAGTATCCCCTCTTCATGTCATCAAGGATAGAGAATATCCATCTTGCATTTCCCCTTCTTAAATCTACCTTAACTCTAGAAGGCTTTAAGTTTAAATAACAGAGTGCTGTGGTGTGATGGGGTTCTCATGATATACATTTTGGGAGAAAACTCAGTGGGTGTGGCAGCTGTAAAACTTGCCATTTTATAGTTGTAAGCATTTTTACTTACTAAGGGTTGAGACAATCTTACCTCTGGAACAGAGAGTTCCTTTATTTTGGGAAAGCCTACGCTACAAAGAAAATTAAGTTCTTTCCCGTTATTCCTAGGGAAAAAACCTAAAGCAGAGGATTCATTCAGGAACAGATGTATCCAACACAGCAGCTCTGTTTAGTAAATAGATTAGGAAACCTATGTCTCCACTGTTACTATTTCCTTAGAAATGGGATTTAGGCTTCCATTCTGACCTCCTCAGGCCTACCACTCTCCATGGGGGGGAGGGGGAATCCCCAGGACCAAGAGGATGTATTTGCTACTTCCTGACCACAATGTGGGCATCAAGGACCCCTTAATCCCCTGCTCAAATATCCACACCCTTTTGCAAGCTTCTTCACTGAGAGTGATTTCTTGAGAATGCTCTGAAGCCCAGATGTGTACAGACAGAGTTTAAAGGAGTGGCCACTTGGGAGGCCCCCGTGGTAAGGGATGGAGTAAGTTGAAGGAGAAAAGGGGTGATCCTGGGGCGTCCATTTTACTCTTGCTCTGGACATCACAAATGTTAGGGGTGGGGCTGCCTTAAAAGCAGGAGTTCCCAACCCTTATACAAAAGAATCATGGGAAGGGCTTGTTTAAAATATACATTCCCTGGGCCTTGTCACCAGACATCCTCTTGCAATCGGGTCTGGCATCGGGTCCAAAAATCAGTATTTTAACAAGTCCCCCAGGGGCTCACATGACAGAAAACACTTATTTGGAAATTATATTATTTTCAATTTCAATTTAGAAGCTCTGTGCTCATTTATTTATTTATTTATTTTTGTTCTTGTAGAGATAGTGTGGACCTGTGTATATGTTTCCTCACCAAAGAATTTCCCTTCAGGATGCCAGCAGAAAATCTTCCAGAATTACAGGGAATATGTTGAGGGGTGACATGTCCACTTCTCATTTTGGGAGAGATCTAGGGCAGCTTCGGTTGACACAATGTGGTGAAGGCAGTGCTGATGCTGTGGTGTTAAGACACGAGTATATAGGGGCGCCTATATATATATATATATGTATACATATATACATATGGGTGGATCAGCCGTTAAGTGTCTGCCTTCAGCTCAGGTCATGATCCCAGGGTCCTGGGATGGAGCCCCACATCGGGCTCCCTGCTGAGCAGACAGTCTACTTCTCCCTCTCCCTCTGCCTGCTGCTTCCCCTACTTGTGCGAGTGTTCACTCACTCTCTGACAAATAAATAAGTAAAACTGAAAAAAAGAAAACAACCAAAAACCAAAAAAAACACACTTGAGTATATGGGTCATAGGAAATGTGACAACAGGGAATAATAATGGTTCTGATGTCTTTGGAGGCTATGACATAAGAACAGTGCCCTCTTGGAGAGAGAGAAGGCAGTCCCAAGTCATAAAATGAGGGCTTGGGAGGTGGAGCCTTGGGCTGGGACAGATGAAAATCTCTTGTCTTTTCAAGTTGACATTTTGCCCAGGAATCTGGGTTGTGGAAATATTTGGATCATTCTTGGATATAGAAGTTAGGGGGCCCCCACACAGGAAATAGGTGACATCCTCTTAGGGTTGCACCCCCACAGTCATTATTTGTCACTTCAAATGACAAGCAGAATAATTTACTAGGTTGTTTTTCCCTCTCATTCTATACCTAAACTCAGGTAATTGGTAAATTGGTCTGACCTTATTTGGTAATCACAGACTGGGGCCAGGGACTTTTGGGTCACATTCATGGTCTTTTTGAATGTTTCTTGGCATTATTATGCTCTGACCATTATGATGGGGAAAATATGTTGATGCCATGTGGAACTCTGAAAAGGAATTTCCTTGAGGGACAGCTGAATGCTACAGTAAGACTTCAATCATGAAAAAGAAGTGTTTCAATGACAGACTTTGCTGGTTGGAAATAGTACTGTTAGAAACTCATTCCCAGAGGTAGAGATGATACAGAAAGTACAGGAAGGTTTTTAGGGTTGCTTATAACCATAAAATAGTAGTTGATGAGAAAGATAAAAAGGTGAAGGGGGGTGGGGATTGAAGTCTGGGTAACATGTTCAAAGTTTCACTAACAGAACAGTCCATAGTTATTTATAAGGAAATTAAAACTTGAAGGTCTGGAAAAACTCCCAGTATTTTAAGGGATGGAAGATTTTTGGAAAGTCATAAGATCACAAGGACTTGAAACTTATCTGATTATCTAAGCTGGATGGACAGATTTAGGAAGCTCAGGGGCAATGAAGATAAAATCTGAATATAAACTGATGCTCACTCCAACATTCACTGGTTTAGTCTTAGAAGAAGCTCTATGTCCTATGACAAGTAGTCTTTAAGGGGTAATTCTGTCCTCTCTGCTTGGATAAAAATTTATTCATTTTTAAACCCAGGAAGATAAAGAAATAATGAAATGATAAACCAAAAACCTGTACTTTAATACTGAAATTTCAAAATAAGTTTAGTAACTAGGCTTGCGATTAAGTCACTTTTGTATATTGTTTGTATTTTATTTTATTTTTTTAAAGATTTTATTTATTTATTTGACAGAGAGAGAGAGATCACAAGTAGGCAGAGAGGCAGGAAGAGAGAGGAGGAAGCAGGCTCCCCGCTGAGCAGAGAGCCCAACGCGGGGCTCAATCCCAGGACCCCGAGATCATGACCTGAGCTGAAGGCAGAGGCTTAACCCACTGAGCCACCCAGGCACCCCTATATTGTTTGTATTTTAGGCTTAAGGGGAAGTAAGTTTCTAAATTTAAGGATCTGGTTTATTAGATGTATAAAATTTCTTATAAGAAAAACTTTTTTTTAAATACTGACTTGTCAGGCGGTTTAAGAGTTTGCCAGTGTAATTTAGGATGTCTGAGAGAATCTGATTAATGAAATGTATAAATAGCTAAATATTTACAAGAGTTTGAGCTGTCAAATGTAAGAGATATTTGAGCATTAAGCAAAGAAGTACAAGGGATAGTTCCTAGATGATATAAAAAGGTATAAAGAAAAATAGATTTGAAAGTTATATTTTAACAAATTGAATATTCGTCAAATTATTATTGAAAATATGCTTTTCTGTACACAAAAGCCTCCAAGATAATAAAAGCTTACTTGGACCATGGGTAGTGTAAACCCTGGCTCCACTACTCCTTTGCACATGACTTTGAGTCAGTTATCCAGTGTCTTTGTTCCTCTTTCCTCGTTGTAGTATGGAGCTGCGACTCATATTCTCTTAGCGGGTTGAATGATATTTCATGAGAAGCTACAGGTAAAGCCCTTAGTGTCTGCCATACACAAGGGGCTCAGTAATTGAATATTATTCTATTAGTATTAATTTTAAGATTTAAGAATCTCAGCATACAGTACATAAATATAGCCACGCACTGCTGCCAGGGCCCTGGAGGGAGTCCCGGTTAAGGGCCCTGGGAGGGGTACAGAAGACTCTGCTTTCCAGCACTTGAGGCTTCAGCTGATTCTTCTCCTTAGCAGTTACCCGCTTTTTGGAAATGAACTATTATAAAATTTTTTTTTACTTGAATAGTTTAGAATCATCTGTACTAAAATAACAGACTTCCTAAAAGAAAGTCACAGAAATATGGTTCTCCATGGGCATCGACACATGGTGGCGAGAGGGTTACCATAAGCAAACCCATAAAAGATAACCGTAAAAAAAAAATGCCTGACTTCACAGGCAAAGAGAAGGATTGTTGCTATGTTCAGCTGTGTCTACCTGATGGCAAAAATTTGTTTAAAACATGTGCTTGCTACAGTAAATTAGACAGGTATGGAAAGTATGTTTGTGTCAAAGCTGACTGCATTGATTTAATAAGAGGTGTGGGCAAGCTGTGTTCATCCTTATCCTCTCCTATACAAGAGGGATGGAGATTGAGCAGAAGCGAACTTGAGTAATAAAAAGCCACATCCTACATTCTACCCACACTAAAAATCCTGGCACTACCAGAGATTGGAACGACACGGGAGAGGAAGATAAGTCAGGATCAGATATTAAATCGCAAGGTCAGCTTCCACTATTTGTAATGGTAAATACTGCCCTGCAACTCGGGAAGAAATTGTATTAAGCTCAAAGAAGGTGAGAATACAGTTAGCATAAATCTGTGCTTAAAACATCCGTGGAATGTGGGAATCACTAACTCTTGTCGATTGCTGCTTCTTATTTTAAATTAGCAGTCCATCTGTTACTATGCAATCATAGAATCAGACAACACTTCACTGCTTCACGTCTCTTACCCTCCTTCTCGTACTGTTGCTCAATGAGACCTGTTTGATTTTGTTTTCATAAAGAATCCCAGGAAGAGATTTTTATGACTTCCCTTGTTAGTGCTTCCATAGCTGTCAGCCCACATAACCAGGAAATCTTTCCTGGTGTCTCTTAGGAAATCCCCTTAAAATTAATGAGTAACCAAGTCTTGCTTCTGAGTGGGACGGAGAGATAATTGAATACAAGTCTGCTGAACCAAAGGCTGAACCCTCAGTTCATTAGCTGATATCTGAGCTTCCAGACTGATGAGGCAACTTCTACAGGTGAATCACTGACTAGGAGAGAGGTGACTGGTTCCTTGCCCACCCCTTTGTTTTAGGGAGAGACTAGTAGACCTGTGCCAGAGAATGCCACTATAAAAAAAAACAACAGAACCTTGGTTTGCTTCAGAAACCCTTGGAAATTTGGAGATAGCCATGTATGTAATAGTTACCACTTAAAAATATTTCATTGTACATACTTGTGATCTTTCTCTGTGTGTCAAATAAATAAATAAAATCTTTTAAAAATTTCATTGTACAGTAAAAGATCTTAAGGGATACATATATACATTTATTTATTCAATTTTCAATAACAACTTTGAAATTGTAACATGTGGTTCAAAACAACATGGCTTATTAAAAAAATCAAGTTGTTGAGTCAGTGTTGGGAGGTAGATGGGACTGCTGTTGTAGAAGTGACTGAGGTGCCTTAGTGACGTCATTTGTCATGGCCATTAAAGCAAGAAAAATGAGAAAAGATTCCATTGTATTTCTAAATGAAAGCTACTCAAGGAAAAAAAAAGGTTAGATACAAATAGAGATTAAAATCAAGTTAGGGCACCTGGGTGGCTCAGTGGGTTGGGCCACTGCCTTCGGCTCAGGTCGTGATCTCAGGGTCCTGGGATCGAGTCCCGCATCGGGCTCTCTGCTTGGTGGGGAGCCTGCTTCCTCCTCTCTCTCTCTCTCTGCCTGCCTCTCTGCCTAGTTGTGATCTCTCTCTGTCAAATAAATAAATAAAATCTTTAAAAAAATCAAGTTAAATTCAGATTAGAAGACTCCTGGTAACAGGGTTAATGGCAAAGAAACTATTTAAACACTGAAAGAGAAGGTCCAAGAGAATTAAAGTTACTAAGCTGGGGCTCAGGGAACAATGCAATGGCCAAGATCAGAAAAACTGGGGGGCAGACAACTGTCTAGTAAAGAACAAGGCCAATGGTGATTTGAGCAGCATTGGTCGAAGCAGGGTTTGCGGATGGAGTGAGGAAAGAAGATAGACAAGATCCAAGTATCATCAGCATAATCCTACTTTAAGGTCCAAATTCAGGTTTCAATACTAGTAGAAACCGTGAAGACAGCAGCCCAAAGCTCCAGTGGCAGCAAATCAGCACAGATCCAGACAAGCAGGAGAGGGCTGCTCCCGGTCTTAAGGCACACTGGTATATGTTGGTAAAAGCCACCCCATCCTCCAGGGACTGGGGCTGTGTTTCAAGTGTTGGTGAGTGCATTCTGGCCTGGATCAACAGCTGGGGCTCACGTGTGGGACAAGTTCACAAATGCACACTGTGGCTCTGTAAGAATGGTTACACCAAAACATTATGTGTTCTCATCCTGGGACCCACTCTATAGCCACTGACTCATAGTTTCTGAGGGAAGGTCCTGCAATCTATATTTGCTCCATAACATTTAAAAAATATTATATATATATATGTACATACATATATATATATACACACACACATATATAAATTATATGTAAATTATATATATATATTTTAAGATTTTATTTATTTGACAGAGAGATCACAAGTAGGCAGAGAGTAAGGCAGAAAGAGAGGGGGAAGCAGGCTCCCTGCTGAGCAGAGAGCCCAATGTGGGGCTCGATCCCAGGACCCTGAGATCATGACCTGAGCCAAAGGCAGAGGCTTAACCCACTGAGCCACCCAGGCACCCTTGTAAATATGTTTATGTATTTAAAATATTTCACATTTATATATAATAAATACACATAATATATAATTTACATATACAAATATACACTTTTTGGAGGCAGAAGTAGTACCTGCCTATAGAAAGAAAAATCAGGGGCTCCTGGGTTGCTCAGTCAGTTAAGTGTCTGATTCTTGCTTTTGGCTAGGGTCATGATCTCAGGGTCATGAGACTGAGACTTTGTCCAGCTCTTACTGGCTCCACCCATCTCCACCCTGGGTATAGAGCCTGCTTGAGATTCTCTCTCTCCCTCTCCACATTCCTTGTCCTCTCTCTCTTTCTAAAAAAAAAAAAAAATCATACAAGAGGAGAACCTGACTGGCTCAGTCAGTTAAGGGGTTAAGCATCTCACTCTTGGTTTGGTCCCAGGTCATGATCTCAGGGTTGTGAGGTTGAGCCCCTGAGTCCAGCTCTGTGCTCAGTGGGGAGTCTGCTTGAAGATTCTCTTCCTGTGTCCCTCCTCCACTCTGCACTTTCTCTCCCACCACTGCCCCCAGATAAATAAATCTTTAAAAAAATAAAGAAAAATACTCTCTAATTAAAAAAAAATCATACAAGTATGTGCATGAGGAAAAAAGTGAAAGCCTACCTTCCTCTTTGGACCCCATCCCAGACTCCCCAGGATTAAGTACTCCTTATAGATTTTCCTAGTATACATAAAAATGTACCCAGGGCACCAGGGTGGCTCAGTCAGTTAAGCATCTACCTTTGGCTCAGGTCATGATCCCAGAGTCCCGAAATCGAGTCCCACATCGGGCTCCTTGTTCAGCAGGGAGCCTACTCCTCCCTCTCCCTTTGCCCTTCCCCTGCTTGTGCTCTCTCTCATCACTCTCTCTCTCAAATAAATGAAAAAAATCTTAAAAAAATGTATCCATATTATCTTTACTAACATCTCATATTGGACAAAAAATTATGAGACAATATTCACAAAGCTCCCTATACATTCCGCACTCCTCCCCTCATCACAAAAAGAACCCTTTGCCACTTGAAACTCAAGCACTTGGTCGAGGAGGTGAAGAAAATGAGTTAGAAGAGGTGGAACTCAAAGGAGCCTGAGATGTTAGAATCAGTCAGGATCCTGGCAGGAATCAGAGGGCACACTCAAGCTGGGTCACCGAGAAGAGCTTAATTAAGGGACTGTTGACAAAGGGTGAACAGGGTTTCAAGAAGCGACCAAGAGATGTGGAAGTACCCCAGGGTCAATGACATCTGGGACCTGTTACCTCCACTAGGCATCATGGTGCAAGGAGTAAGGGCTGTTGGAACCCAGGCTGATGCTCAGCAAGGAGAGCCAAGGGGAGAAACAACCTGATCTCAGTCTCCTTCTTTCCTTCTTCTTCCTGCCAAGGCTCCCCCTGGTCTGACCCATTGGGAAGCCAGAAGGCAAAGGGGCTTGGTATTACCATCCATTTAGGTCAACCTTCCAGGACACAGAACAGGAGAGCGTCGGGAGTTGGAGGGGCAACTGGAGAAGAGCCAGCACATGTTTCTGAAAATATACATCTTCAGAGGCAGGAGGAGGAGTGGAAAAAAATGCCAAGGCCCCATATACAAAGAACAAAAGCAGCTGGGGTACTCAGAGAAAGCACAACAGCCTTTAGTTGTGTCACCAAGCCCCGGGTTTGTATGTTGTGGGCATGCGCATGTGTTAGAGCTAAGGGACTCTTTTCACACTTTGGAGAATGGGCTCTCTTAACACTTTTGTTTTGTCAGTAAATGAATACTTGAAAGCCACTGCAGTTATTATTTCTTCAAGAGGGCATGAAGGAATGAGGACAGCAAGACGTAGGGTGCGGAGACTAAACCCAGGGCACACACTGAGTCCCTTTCCTGCCTCATCTGTACCGTTCTTTCCAAACAACTCTATGAAGTAGGGACTGTCATCATTCTCATTTTGCCAAAAGAAGACATTATGGGTGAGAGAATTTAAGTAACCTGCCCCAAGTCACAGGGATGTGGGAGACACGGAGGTGTGAACTCCAGGTCTGTGTGAGTCCAAACCCCCGACACTGACATTTAAGCCGGGCACAGGACCTATATGCCCCTTTCCAGTCTTTCCTCGATCGTTTTCCTTCAGGGTTCTGGCGGCCGGGTCTGGAGTTTCTCTAGTTAGTTATGCAAACAGCAAAGCTGGTTACACAATAAAGGAAAGAAGGGCAATTCTGGCACTAATTTTAGGGCAAAGCACAGATGTCTTTGATGTTTTCATTGTACATGAGAACAGAGCCAGTGATCCGACAGCTGCTGGCAGCCCCGATCAAATATGCAGAATATTAAGGCAGCTTTATCTCAGCCCCTAATTACAGCTGGCACAGAGGAAATTTATTTTGCAAAGGAGGAGATGTCAAATGGTATCAATGCAATATATAACCAAATATGATTGCTTCATTCTACTTTCTCAGGGCTGTCCAATTACAAAGCATTTTCTACAAAGCATTTATTAAATGATGTTCCTCTCAACCTCCGTAATACAAACTTTGTTTTGGATATTACTGGAACAGCTCAATTGCTTTTTTGTCCTATACTTCAATTTATTTTTTTCTTTTCCTTCAGACATAAACTATAGCAAGCACTTAATTCCAAAAGAAAATATAATTATAACATTCTTGTCTAGTCCAGGTTTTTATACCCACATAACCTATGTCATATGAGTATAATTTAATGACTTTTTATCATCAAAAATCGTTTCATATTTGTAATGACAGAGAACTGGCTCTGTAATGCTGATGTAGAACAAAGAACAAATAGTTGGCTACTTCAACGACCCATCGTCATAGCTCTGTTTCACATGTTGGCCAAGGACGTCGCAAGCCATGCAGGTTCGAACAAATGAGCACTGCCCAGATCCCCTTGTGGCCCACTATGGGCGGGGACTCCAGCTGTTCGTCCCTTCAGGGTCTGCCTCAGTTCTAGAGAACACCTCCTAATGCCATGCCTTTGCAGGGGCAGTGCACATCCAGTGACTGAGTGAGGCATGCTACAAAGGTGCAGATGTTTTAACCTGTTCTCGGACTTCCTCCAGAATGCTCCTTCTGCTCCACCTTCCTTCCTCTCCTTCCTCTCGGTATCGATCTCTCATAAATGTCTCATGCTCAACTCTAGCTCAGCATTCACTGAAATCTGCTTCTAGAGACAAACGGTGACACCATGGAAAGTCAACCCCCTGAAAGTCGTTTTCCTTGTTGAGGGGAATGATATTTAATCCACTATTTGACAGTAGAATACACATGGAGTTAAAGTCCAGTGATGACTTCCAGTATTAAATTGGCACATTAAATTTATCAATTCATTATATACCAGAAACTTAATTTTTTCCCTGAACACTGAAATGCATTCCTAAAGCAATAAATACTTGCCCCCTTTTTAAAAATCTTTCTTGACTTCAATGTATCTGATACTCTCAAAGTCTCTTTCTCCTTGATCCCTTTTCCCTATTCCATTTCAAAGAAGAAAATACTCTCTGTTTTTCCTTCTATATTTTTGGCTACTCCTTTACAATCTGTGCTTATTGCCCTTGGCAGTGGACCCCAAGATTCTATCCTTGGCCTTTGTTTTTCCACCTACCCTCCCTTTTCCCAAGTGACCTCATCACATGCGTCCACATCTGCTCAGATGCTGGCCAGGTCCCATTTTTGAGCTTACAGTTCAGACCATGCTCTGAGCTCTGGAGCCAGAGTTTCTCAAACAAGAACACCCCAGAAGGAATGTTTTATCTCCACATCCTTCCCCCAAAACACCGCCAAAATGAAAACAACCAACAAGAGCAGCCTGTTTATCCTCTAGTAGTCCTGCATTCATAAAGAGTACCACTACTCACCCAATAATCTTAGCCTGAAACTGGAGAGATAACCTAGACTTGTTCCTCTTTCTAATTCTCCACCTAAAAGCAGCTCTAAGACATTAAATTCTCACTCCTAAACAGCTTGATTAATCTCACCTTTTTCTTTCTACTGTCTCTTATTTCTTCTTCCAGGGGTGGCTTAAAGTCTCCAGTATCAGCCTATAACCTTTCTCCTTAAACTCATCTCTTTTTTTTTACCTCCTCTACCAACTGATCATGCTATGTCACTGTTTAAAATCTTCCATGGCTTACAGGTTAGCATGCAAGTCCCTTAGTGATAGGGACCTTGTCTATCTAGTCTTGCTGTCAAGCATTCATTCTTCAGGGTCTACCCTGAGTCTTGGGCATAAAGGCATCAGACAGAGCCATGTGGAGGGTAGAGGGTAGGGTTCCCTCTACCCTCCGCATGAATACCCTTTCTGTTCCCCCTCATCCTCTCTTCAATGAGCTCTTCATCATTCCTCAAAATTCAGCTCCTGCTGACACCCTCTTTGCAAAATTCTTCCCAGAATCCCCTCCTCTGGCACCTGAGCACATACTTATCAAGGCACTTACCGTGCTGTGAAGGAACTGGTTCTCTCAAATGGGTCTACAAAACTCCTGAGAAGAGGGGTTCTACCTTACATGAGTTTATATTAGGATGTACAGCATAGTACCCATTGCAAAGTAGGCTTCATAATGCATTTCTGAGAGGAGTGGGAATGAACTTGTGTAAGAATGAAATTATTTGTCATTATAAATAATTGTAATGGTAGATTTGTAAAACGCATGTGCCCATATTGATACTGTGCCATGTGGATCCTTGCCACATTTTAGAAAAGGTTTTTATCAATGTTAGGTACTGAACACACACATATGTACACACACACACACCCCCCGATAAGAAACATTTACATTGGTTTTTCCTTTAAAAGTTATAACAAAACTATTTTTTTCATAATATTTCATAATATATAGTTTTTTAATATTTTTTATTTATTACATATATTATATATAAAAATTATAATTATATATCATATATTTTTAATATATTATATATATAATTTCATAATATATAGTATTTATAATATATTCATATTGTATATAAAATTATTTCTATAAAATATATATGTTTATAAGTTATTTTATGTAATATTTATTTGTATTTTAATATACATTTATAGCTAGAGCATATTATGAAAATATTTATATAAAAATTACAGATAATTTTATATGTAATACATACAATTATGTTAATATACTTTTAAAAGGAAATCCACTGTAAATGTTGCCAACGAAGACTTTTGAGTAGGTGTAGTGTTTTTCATGGAGTAGCTGATACACAGTTTCTGTCTCTTCAAACTGACTGTCAACATATGGGTAAATAACAATCTGCTGACTTTGAAAAATTAGTTATAATCCATTTCACATAATGCATGCAAAGCACAGCAGGCAACGGCCCATAATTGAAGGATTAGTTTTGGGCCTTAGGGTGGTTTTTAAAATTCACAGGCTGACAGAATGTTACACCCCATATGGACCCAGAATATTCTCATCAGGGAGTTTCCAGTGCGCTCTTTTCCTCCTACAGAATACTGTGTGTGCTGGGTACCAGGAGAGAGAGAAGAACCGTCAGAGCAGCAAGAGACTCTCCCTGGTAATACGGTGAGCAGCAGGCTGAGAGTGCCTTGGAAGAATCTGAACCTGGCCTGCAATGGATTAGACCTGAAAAGCCACTTAGGTCAGTTCTAATTTTCCGTAGTCAAAGGCACACTGCAGCTTTTGCTTGTCTCGTGCCTGCACCTCACATCCTGCCGAAATTGCTCTGCACACCCTGCTCCGTTCAGATCTTAATGGCTTGCCAGCATGGAATAAGAGGCTGCCCACATGACTGGCATCTCTAACATCTCTTCCCCGACTTCGCTTCTCTCTTTTCTCCCACCTGTCTGCATTGATCTGTACCATTTCCCTTAAACTTCTGTGCCTGCTTTTTATTTCCATTTACTGCTTTCTTCCCTGTGGGTCTTGGTGCTGTAGGACTCCTTCTACATCTCCCCTAGCTCTCACCGGTCTAATCCTAACCTGCACAGGCTGGCTGGCAAGTAGGAGAAAAGCAACTCTTGGTACCAATGTAGCAGGTACTTCCTGCTCCCAGGTTAGGGGTACCAGTGTTTTTATGAACTATAACATTTGCATGATATGCCTGAACAAAGGGGCGATTTGGCAAGCCTGAAGTCACACACTGGGGCTCATAGCAACTTGCTTCAACTGGTGACATGAGGATTAGAAACACTGCCTTGCCAAGAGGCTTTGAATCAGCTGCAAGCAGGGGAGCAATGAATCTGGATTCCCTCTGCTGAGGGTGACAAGGCTTTTGATATTTGTTAGGTGTCAAATCCTTTGTTTAGGGAGGCAAAATATACACATATACGTACACCAAAAAAAGGATTTCTTGATTACTTATTAGGCTTTATGCTATCATTAGGACGAGTGTTTGAGTTTCCAAGTAAAGCTTATTAGTCACCTCTCAGATATCTTTGCAAAATGAAGTTAATCCATGGTCTCAAAAAATTAAAAATAGCTTATATCTACAGTGATTTACAGCTGAATCAGGAATGCATTTGGTGTTTTTTAAAAGGAAGGATTGACTAAAATTTAAATTAATCTGCTTTCCCTACAAACCCAGCATAGTAAAAAGACACAGGGAGAATTAAGCTGGGGGTGTGTGAGGGTGGAGGTGGATCTCAACTGGGAGTGAGATTTCTTGGAGAAAATCTACAAAACAGGCCAAGCACACATGGATTGCGTGACTTCATTTCGTTGGAGAAGGAGCGCTGAGCATCATGCTGATCTCAATAGTCTTCCCCAAGGAGAAATGATCTCTCTTTTCTTGGCACAGCTATAGCACTGAAAGTCTATTCCACCCTTTGGCATTTATCTTACGCTATCCTGAAATAATATCTCTTTTAGAAAGGTTTTATCTTTTCATTATAACAGTGATCTGCTTATGTGTCTGACTTTCCTAGGACGTCCATCCATTCCAGGTAGCCTGACACAGTTCTGCTTTATGCCTGCAGTGATGGTTATTAGCAGTGATGATAATGATGATTATTAGCAGTGCCCCGTCTCCCTCCCAAAAGTGTCCTGGGTAGGATGATAACTTATAAAGTTAGTCTAGCCTCATCCGCAACTAAACCAAAGACTCATGTGTCAGTCAAGTTCCTGGCAAAGAAACTACACATTCTACTGGGATTCTGGAGAGATCCTAATGAAGAGACTACTTACCATAGTGTGAGCAGGGCAGGAGAATCGACAAAGGATGCTGAGGACCCAGGCCAGGAAAGACAGATGGGGAAAATGATGTGATGGGACCCCAGTTGAGAGGTAGAGCCTTAGAAGAGGAGTGACCCTAGAGAAGTACCAGTCTTAGAAGGACACAAACAATGCAGGCTGGCTAAGCATGAGAAGCAATTCCCTACCTCTCTGTCCTCCCACCATTAGTCTCCTGAGTGTGGAACCCAAATGGAAGCCAGAAGTGAGAAAGTTAGAAGCTGCTGGCTCCCCTCGGAGAAAGGGCAGACAAAGGCCAGAAATAGAATGGATGGTCTCAGGGAGTCTGGGGTTGGTGAGGTAGTAAACAGAAAATATAGCTCCTTAAATGATGTCCCTTTGTCCTCAAGTCAGTTAAAAAACATCTGTGGTTACACACACGCAAAACATTGTAGGAAAGGCCATGACGAGCAGGACTTGGCAGCGACTTCATGGAATGTACTCTGGGTCGTGGGGGACCAAGAAATAAATATGAGTTGAACTACAAGACTGCAGAGAAATAACAGTTGAATACAATAATATAAAAAAGGTGCTTAGCAGTATATGGTGATTGTCAGATTAATGGCATAGTCCTTATGTGTTTCAGAAGTTCAAAAGCTGAAAGATCGCAACAAGCTGGAGAAAAATTGAAAAAAGATTTATGGAAGAGGAAACGTTTTCAGTGGCATGGAAACCAAAGCCAACTTGACAATGGCAAGAACGAGAGGCAGGCCTTCTTTGGGTGACTGGCATGAATAAGAGCACATGTGTCAACATGAAGCATGTCATCTTCTGGCAGGGAGAGCTGGAGACCCTTCTGAGATTTTCAAAGATTCAAAAACTGTCCCAGGCAAATACCCATGGAAGTGTCTGAAAGGAGTTCATTTGTAAGAGGCATAAGGTGCAAGTAGTCATTTACTCACTCCTTCCACGAACATTTACAGAGGGCTTGGTAAGTGTCAGGCATTCTTGTGGATCTACTGGTGGTAAGACAGGGTCCCTTCCCTTGAGGAAAGGAAATGAAAAAAGGAAGCAAGTCATTGTTTTGACCTGTGATTGTAGAGGTGAGCAGATGATAGGTGAGTACACAGAAGATCATCGAAATGAGACTCGGGCAGGAGGAGGGGTTGGTTAGGAAAACGTCCTACAGGCAGTAACAGAATCTGAGCTCTGTAGGGGAAGTAGAAGTGTAATAATTGTATATCCATTCACTTATGTCCATCCTGCTGCAAAAAATAAATATGATGGCTAGCTTGAGAAACACGCAGAGCCCAGAAATTAAACCCATGCCTACATGGTCAATTAATCTACAAAAAGGAGGCAAGAATATACAATGGAGAAATAATAGTCTCTTTAATAAATGATGCTGGGGAAAACTGGGCAGCTACATGACAAGGAACGAAACCAGACCACTTTCTTACACCCCACACCAAAATAAACTCAAAATGAATTAAAGATCTAAATGTGTGCTTGAAACCATAAAACTCCTAGAAGAAAACATAGGCAGTAATCTCCTTGACATAGGCCGCAGCAACATTTTTCTAGATATGTCCCCTCAGGCAAGGGAAACAAAAGCAAAAATAAACTACTGGGATTACATCAAAATAAAAAAGCTTTTGCACAGTAAGGGAAGCCATCAATAAAACAAAAAGGGAACCTATTGAATGGGAGAAGATATTTGCAAATGATTTCTCTGATGCGAGGTTAATATCCAAAATACTGAAGAAATTCACACAACTCAACACAAAAAAAACTCAAATAATCTGATCAAAAATGGGCAGAGGACGTAAATAGACATTTCTCCAAAGAAGATATCCAGATGTCCAACGGATACATGGAAAGATGCTCGACTTCACTAGTCATTAGGGAAATGCAAATCACAACCACAGTGAGTTATCATATTACACAGGTCAGATTGGCTAGAATCAAAATGGTCAGAAATAATAACTGTTGGTTAGAATGTAGAGAAAAAGGAACACTTGCACCCTGTTGTTGGAACTGTGAAGTAGCACGCTACTGGGGAAAACAGTAGAGAGATTCCTCAAAACATTAAAAAAAAAATCATATGATCCAGTAATCCCACTACAGGGTATTTGCCCAAAGAAAACAAAAACATTAATTAGAAAAGTTATTTGCACCTCTGTGTTTGTAACAGCGTTATTTACAATAGACAAGATATGGGAGCAGCCCAAGTGTCCATCCATAGATGAGTGGATAAAGAAGACAAGATGTATATATACAATGGGACATTACCGAGTCATAAAAAATTAGATCTTGCCATTTGGGACAACATGAGTGGATCAATCTAGAGGGTATTAAGCCAAGTAAAGTAAGTCAGACAAAGACAAATACTATATGATTTCACTCGTCTATAGAATCTAAAAAAACAAAACAAAACAAACAAAGAAATAATCCAAAAAATAGACTCCAAAATACAGAGAACAAACTGGTTGATGGTTGCCAGAGGGGAGGTTTGTGGGAGGGATGGGGTAAACAAGGGAAAGGGGATCACGAGGCACAAACTTCCAGTTATAAAATAGATAAGTCACCAAGATGAAAAGGATAGCACGGGATGCCTGGGTGGCTCAGTTGGTTGGATGACTGCCTTCGTCTCAGGTCATGATCCCGGAGACCCGGGATCGAGTCCCACATCAGGCTCCCAGCTCCACGGGGAGTCTGCTTCTCCCTCTGACCTTCTCCTCGCTCATGCTCTCTCACTGCCTCTCTCTCAAATAAATAAATAAATAAATAAAAACAAAAAGAAAAGGATAGCACAGGGACCAAAGTCAGTTATATTGTAGTAAAGTATGGTGGCAGGTGAGGACCTCACTCAGTGATGAGCACTGAGTCAAGCATAGAAACGTTGAATCACTATGTCATACAGCTGAAGTAAGATAACACTGTGGGTAAACTATGCTTCAATTAAAAAAAAAACAAATAAAAAAAGCAACTTCCTTAATCTTAAGATTGTCTAAAACAAATCTGTAACAAATACTATTATTAATATTCATTTATTGAAAGCTTTCCTCCAAGAAGCAGAAGCAGTTTTTACCATTTCCATTCAACACTGTAGGTGAGATATCGCATAAGAAATAAAGCAACAAAAAGAAAAAGAAAGCATAAAGATTAACTTCAAAGCAACAAATCTGTCATTATATATGGAGGACATTATTGTATACATAGAAAATCCACCATAATCCAAAAGAAATTACAATTAAAAAGTGCATTAAGGCACAGTTTCTGGATACAGAATTAAGATGTAAAACCAGCTGGATACTCTGTAGGAGCAAGAAACAAATAGAAAATAAAATTAAACGACAAATGCCAGACTGGGAAACAAGTATTCACAACAGAAAATAACCAACAACGGATTAGTTTATAGAATTAAAAAAAACAACAACAAACAAACTTCATCCTGAATGAAGTCTGGCATACCCGCTCTGCCACCCAGGGAATCCAGAGCAGAGCCACAGGGTCCCTCTCACCAGGGCCCAGGCCAGTGAGGCCCAGCGGTTACCTTGCGGTGGGCCCACAGCCTGCCGTGCACTGTGCCTGCCTCACCGTGCCCCTGGAGCTTGGCCCCATGCTGGCCCAGGTCAGCGTGTATGAGGCCAGCCCAGGGGTCCTGTGGCTCTAGTTACAAAGTAGTGGTTTTTTGTTTGTTTGTTTGTTTTTAAGTCTTCAGATCAATATAAGAAAAACTCAAAAACCCAACAGAAAAGCGAGCAGAGACTATGAAGGGGAACAAGGTGAGGTGATTAATCAACATTTCCTACAGGATTGCTGGGCAGCTCTGGAGGTCCCATCTCAGCCCCTGCCCTCAATCCAAACCAGTATGACGTCCCCGTGACCGACAGCATGCCATGAAGAGGCTGAATGCACAGTAAAACAAAAGAAAAAAAGCAACACACAGAGCAGATATTAAAAAGAAAATTAGATAAAACATGGAGTGAGCTTAATCAGCTTTTATATCCATGGTCATATTTGATCTCAGAACAGCCTTACAAGGTGGTCCTTTCATCCTCACTCATTGATGAGGAAGTTGAGCCCTCGTGGTTAGTATACCTTGCCCAGAGCACACAGTCTTGACAGGCGGGGGCCACAGAACAGAACCAGGCTGGTGTGACTTCACAGCCTGTGATTTCTGGCACAAGAGATGGGCTTGTGCTTACCTCCCCTGCATAGAGCTTGTGGCCTGCAGGTGCTTACAGGGTGGGAAAGGATAGCTGTGCATTTCAGAGGACTAAAGCATGAC
This sequence comes from Mellivora capensis, assembly GCA_004024625.1. Taxonomy (NCBI): domain Eukaryota; kingdom Metazoa; phylum Chordata; class Mammalia; order Carnivora; family Mustelidae; genus Mellivora; species Mellivora capensis. The sequence goes on along the minus strand of PISX010009165.1, from coordinate 42,491 downwards.
CTACTGAGGGGAACTGGGAAAGGTGGGCCAAATGAGAACACGATGATTCAAAGGAGGAGAGCCAGGAGAGGCCAAGGCATGTTGGAAGGACAGTGATTAGCTCATTATGATAGGGAGTACTAAGATGAGCCGGGAGAAATGGGGCTGGAGAGGTAATGAGGACCAGATCAGAAGGGCTTTGATCCCCCTTCACCCACAGGAGGTAGGAGCTCTGGCAGGAGCTTAAGCAGGAAGTAACATGACCTGATGAGAATTTCAAAAAGGACAGCAGTGTGGCAAGTCTGGGTCAAGACTCATCTGGAGGCAGGGAGGCTTGCTGTCATTACAGGACAACTTGAGGTCAGAACTGGGAGCAATAATGGAGAAAATCATTAAACAAAAGGGGGGCACCAGGATTTGGGAGGAAAGGAGACCAATTCTCACTTGAGCAGCTAGCTGGGTGATGACATTCAGGAGAAAGGGATCCTGGAGAAGAGTCAGTTTGGAGTTTGAAAGGTGATGAACTCAGATAATGACTGCCCAGGGTATCTAATAAAGAAAAAGATCTTAGCTCTTCTGGCTTCCTGTTCTGTCTAGTTGCTTGTGTATTGCAGCTATATGAAAAATATGGCAGCCTCAGAGAAAATACTGGATGTCAATAAAAGATAAATGTATTTATTTATATAGGGCTTACCATTTTTATTACAAAAGTAATATAGATGGAGAAAAGTGAGAAAATACAGGTAAGCAAAAAAAAAAAATGCTATTACCCAAACACAATCTTCAAATGACTTGTAACATTTTGTCTTATGTACCTCCAGTTTCCCCCTTACTATGTATGTGTATATATGTACACACATATGTACGAGCATCTTTTTTACTAAAAACTTTAATATTCTCGTGACTATATCTTACACATTTTTCAATAACAGTAAGAACCCTATAAGATCATTTTGGAGACTGCGTGGTATGCCATTTATGAATGGGCTGTATTTTACTGAACTGTGTTCCTGCTGTGGACATTTGAGTCATTTCTAATTTTTCACCATTATAAACAACATAGTAATAAAGTAATTAGAATTTAAATTTAATAATTAACCTTTGGCTTTTTCATTGCCCAATTTAGATTATGAAATCAAGTTTGGGTAAGCTATGTTTTTATAAAGTGGTTGTGCAAAGAACAGTTGTTTTTAAAGTGCTCTGAGAGAAACACACAATATTCTCTGGTTCTCAGGTATGAGAACAAATGAATGTGAATGTGTATTGGAGGAAAACAATTATACAGGAAATTGGTGTGGTTATTAGAAAGGAAGTGGAATGAAAACTATTTTTGAGTTGAGTCACCTTCTATTTTCAGGGAGGACAGAGACCACATTTTTTAACGGGATTCCTTTGCTTTAATGACTTTATCAATGTCTCCCCAAGGAGCATAAGAATATGATCAACTCTCCAAAATGATCTAGGAATTGATCAGCTTTGTGAATAACCACAGTCCCAGTTAAGCTCAACTTCCTTTTGATTATATACAGTGAGTCCTGGGCATACATTTATTTTTTATTTTTTTAATTTTTTTTTTAAGATTTTACTCATTTATTCGACAGACAGAGATCACAAGTAAGCAGAGAGGCAGACAGAGAGAGAGGGGGAGGCAGGCTCCCCGCTGAGCAGAGAGCCCGATGCAGGGCTCGATCCCAGAACTCTAGGATTAGGACCTGAGCTGAAGGCAGATGCCTAACAACTGAGCCACCCAGGCGCCCCCTGGGCATACATTTTTAAACATTTTTACTTAATTTAGAAGCAACGCTTGGGACTAGAACACATATTATAGACTGACTACGCTTCTCCATCCGCCTTTTATGAAGTAGGCTCTACATGAAGGAGCAGGGAGCCCAACACAGGTCTTGAACTCACGACCCAAAACCCAAGACCTGAGCTGATAATCAAGAGCCGGTTACTTAACTCACTGAGTCACTCAGGTGCCCTTAGACTCCCCTTTTTTGACTGATCATTGCCTCTTCTTCAGAATTTGTACTAACTACACTCTTTGCTAGGTACCCTCGGGAGGCCTCCAGTACTCAAACAGCTGAAATTCTTGCTCCCCAGTGAAGATGCTGCAGGGTATTTGGAAGAGATATTTCTGGCTTGTCTGGACAAGGCTATATTCTTGACACCAGCATAAAAGGGATATAGCAGGCCAGTGATAAAGGTGTGGCCTCTGTCCAGACAAAAGAGTGCATGGATTCCCCCAAAGTGTTTGGAAGATCACCCAGAGTTGTGAACTCCAAGAAATCTTGGCAGGATATAAGTATGTCTCAACAGCTTCAACCCTATTCCTATTGCAAATATTTTCTATTCTAAAATGAAAAGAATAGATAACATAAATTAACCTCACACATAATTTTAAAAGAAGATGACATTAATATAACATAAAGGAGAACTTAAGAAAGAGAAACAAGAACTGTAACCAGATTCTTGCACTAACACATAGAACCATTGTGACTGTGGCAGCTAGAAATGCAGACTGACACTGGAATGTGTTAATGACTCAGATACCACATGTGGTATCACCATTGGTGAGGTGATCTTCCAAAATGGTATGAAGTGCTGGGTAAAGTTCTAAGTGAGACAGCATCTGACCTTCCCTGCATTTATGTGGTAATGGCATTCCTAGAAAATACTGTTCATCTAACACTATTCAAAAATACTCTGTGTCTTATGTAATAAGGTGGGGCTCAGATCATTACAAACATAGTCCTCACCTGGGAATGACATTCAAAGCTTGTCTCTGATAGGAGAAAGCTCTTTGTTTGCATGACCAACCCACATATTATCAGACTTCTCTAATCCCAGGATCCTGGCCAGTTGCACCCCACTCATTGAGCAAACTGAAATAATCACAAAATTACCAAATGTTCCCTTAGGGTAGTGTATTTCTCCTATTTTTACCCCAACCACTGCTTTAACATATTCTGACTCTTTCTGACCTAGAAGGAGTCTTGTCTTTACCTGTGAGGTGAAGAGAATGAGGTTAACCTGAATCACATCATGATTTTTTAAAAAATTGTGGTAAAATATACCTCTAATAAAATTTATAATTTTAACCAATTTTAAGTATGTAGTTCAGTGGTATTAAGAATATTCACATGGCTGTGCAGGCATTACCAGCATTTATCTCCATAACATTTTCATCTTTTCCTCCAGATATTTTTTTTAAGATAAATCATGTAGTGTATTTTATTTCTGGCTTTCTTAGGTCTTTCTAATGGCATCTACCTGGGGCATTGGTCTGTTTCTTGATTTGGATCTGGCCTGATCTGTGACTCAACTTTCTGTCAAGTTGGCCAACTACTGACGCCTACTTATGCTGACCACCCTCCTATCCCCAGTCATGTGATATCTACACATCTCCCCTTTCCCAAAGGCCTTGGCCCTCTGGAGCTTGGGGCTGAGTAATGCTGTAACTCCTCATCACTCCGCATTCCAGAAAATTCATGGCTCCCTTGGTACATCATTTCATATTAGTTAGGTAATTTTAGTCCTTCTTATATTCAACCTTGCATTCTTGCTTTATTTGTCTACACCTGCTTCTCTGAAATCTAGGCTTCATAGTTGTGAGAAAAGGCAACAGGGTGGGGTAGAAAGGACATGAGACCTAGAATCAGAGACATGAGCTAATTCCAGTTCCATCTTGTACTGGCTGGATGACTGAATGCAAGAACCTTCACTGCCCTGAGGCTTGATTTCCTCCTCTGAAGACCAGGGCACTGGTCACTAGATAAACTCCAGCTTTAAAAATACAAGTTTATAGGGGCACCTGGGTAGCTCAGGTGGTTTAGAGACTGACTCTTGATCTCAGCCCAGGTCCTGATCTCAAGGTCGTAAGTTCAAGCCTGCATGGGCTCCATGCTGGGCATGGAGCCTACTTAAAATAAAATAACATACAAGTTTATAAATTAATTTCTTATAGAAGATTGGTATCTACCTACTTCATAGGATGTTCATGTCAGGTGTAAGTGAAAATCATAAAAGTATAAGGCATTATTAAATAGCTCTGATTGTAATAAGAGATGCCTCATACATGCTTTTTTAATGGTAAAATATACAATGAAACTTACCATCAACTGGGATTCTAAAAACATAAGGTTGGATACCACCACCTGCAAAACCAGGCATAATTGCTTTATTTTGTAGGGATGTGGTTCTCTACAAATGTTTTCTAAAAGAATGTTTGTGCTCCAGAAAAGTTATACAAAACCTCAATTTTCAGGTATTTAGGAGACAATGAATTCACTTATTTAGCAGGGAGCTAAGCTTGGAAAGCCCTGGAGCATGTGCAGACGTATGACATTGATTTGCACCTGGCGTTGTGTGAGAACACAGCTGATCTTTATCAGCCTTTACGATATTATCCGAAAAGTCGGCCTGACAGTGATATTTTTCCATGAAAGGAGAGGCTCCCCCCCCCCCAAGAGGAATTCTGATAGGAGAGATGAAGTGTAAAATATTATTGGACATCCCATTTCCATTTACAGAGCCCTTATACTGTTAGAGGCTGCTGGTGGAGCTCATGGACCAGCCAGAAATGGGCTGAGCCACATCAAAGCCAGAGGCAACAGGAATAGATCCTCTATGCCAGTATAACCACGTACAGAGTTTTATGTATTTTTAGAACTGGTTAATGTCTTGCATGAAAACATTACCAATGAATTTGCTTCCATTAAAGCCAGGAAAGTAAAATGATAATAACGTCTATTTTGGGTATAAATAAAATATAAACTTAAAATGCTAGAAGTTCTTAATACCTACTTTTCAACTTTTCAATATTATTAATGTTTAAAAAAACTATGTGTATAAGGTATTATTACACAGTTTATATTATAATTTCAAACATTAAAACATAAAGAAAAACACGTATATTGGGTTACACATTTCTCCTTTTGCCTTAGGCTCCAATATGGCTTGGCATAGCACTATCAGAACTTGTTTTCCTTTAAAATTTTATTATTCTGGGGTGCCTGGGTGGCTATGTGGGTTAAGCCTCTGCCTTCGGCTCAGGTCATGATCTCAGGGTCTTAGGATCGAGTCCTGCATCCGGCTCTCTGCTCAGCAGGGAGCCTGCTTCCCTCGCTCTCTGCCTGCCTCTCTGCCTATTTGTGATCTCTCTCTGTGAAATAAATAAAATCTTAAAAAAGTTATTATTCTGTTCATCATAGTTTTTTTATTCATTTGGATTCTTTAAAATATTGTATTACACTATTATTTATTTTCATTACTGAGTTTCTGTGTCCCTTTAAATTTTGTGTCTGAGTTCTTCATTTGCTTCCACCAGTCCTGGCCTTGGTCCCAATCCTCAATCCCAACCAAATGTAGTAGATATAAGAATTTCTAGGGGAAAGCACTAGGTGTGCTCACTATCCTAGAGGAGACTTTCAAAACCAATATCCCCCCCTCCCCAAGTTCAGGTGAGTCTAGGAAGCAACATGTCATAGATGGGGAAGACATGAGCTTTAGGGTTAGATTTGGAAACAAATCCTGGCGTGCTTCCTTACCAGTCGGAGCAATGAACCTGTTTTCTTATCTCTACAAGGATAAATAATTTTTTAGCAGGAGTTAAATGAAAAAACTTACCTAAAGCGTCTGGACTTGATAACTGCTAACTTGTCCCCTTCTCCATCTGAGGGACAGTAAATGGACTCACCCCTTTTGAGTCGCCCACAGACATGCTCCCAGAAGTGTCAGCATTGGGATTTGCACCCAGGTGTAGTGAGTGTAACTCCTCCGCTGTTCTCACTAAATCACACTCATGAATTCCAGCTGCAGCAAGGCTGTGTCTTTCTAGGGCATATTTCCTGTTTAAACTGCCTGTGAGTGTTCGCTTCAGCAACGTGTATACTGAACTGTTCACAAGAATTTGGATTAATAGCTCCGGAACAAAGGTGGAATGCTGAGCCCTTCAGCTCCATTGAAACAACAAACAACACATATGAGTTGCATCTCCTCTTTCTAATTCTACAAATATTTTTTTAGCAAGAGATAGGATTTCCATAACATTGAAGGGATGGAAAGAACTTGAACAATTTTTCTATATAGGAGACAGTTTGAAAACAGGAATTGGATATGTTTATTTATTGTACACATTTTGGGGGGCGCCTGGGTGGCTCAGTGGGTTAAAGCCTCTGCCTTCGACTCAGGTCATGATCTCAGGGTCCTGGGATCAAGCCCCACATCGGGCTCTCTGCTTGGCAGTGAGCCTGCCTCCCCCTCCCTCTCTCTGCCTGCCTCTCTGACTACTTGTGATCTCTGTCAAATAAATAAATAAAATCTTTTAAAAAAATTCTTACATGGATTTTCTATAGATAAAACATATTTTAGGGGCACCTGGGTGGTAATCTCTGTGTGTCAAATAAATAAAATCTTTAAAAAAACATTTTAAAACATGATTTTTATGGTAGACTTTAAGTGGCATCCAAAATAGACCAGCCCAATTTTCCCACCATGGGGAGAGAGCTGGTGGGAGAGAACAGAGCTGCGGAAGAGTCCCGGGGATTGCTAGCCACTCTTCAGTCTTGGTTTGAGTCCTTTCTGAGACTTAATAGGCTGGCTATCCTTTCTGGTGTTGATCATTCAATCATTTCTTGGATTCCATGAACTAATCACCTGTTTAGTGATTTTTTTTTCTCCCTAAGTTAATTCAGTTGGGTTTCTGGCACTTGCAACGAGACAGTAACTAATAAAGAAGAATCTCGTATGCCCAAATAGCCCAGGAACATGATGGCTTTTCTGCCATGAAAGATGATATTAGACTTCTTTAGGTGTTGTCTACCCGAAAGTCAAGGTTCTCCATTTCTAAGACTATGAAACACTGATATATTGAATTCCCTCACATCAAATAAGAAAAAATTTACTTGAGGAAACTATGACTTTTGGGTCGCCTGGGTGGCTCAGTCAGTTAAGCATCTGCCTTCAGTTCAGGTCATGATCTCAGGGTCCTGGGATTGAGCCCTGCATTGGGCTCTGTACTCAGCAGGGAGTCTGCTTCTCCCTCTCCCTCTCCCTCGACCCCTTCCTCTTCCTGCTCTGGCTCACATACACAATCTCTCTCAAATAAATAAACAAAATCTTAAAAAAAAAAAAAGAAAATATGACGGTTAGATGGATGCCGGTAGGTCTCATACATTGGAACTTTTAATTTATTTGCTATTGGTTCATTTACGTTATCTTCCAACTTTTTTAAAAAAGGTTTTATTTATTTATTTTTAGAGGTAGAGAGAGACAGCATGAGCTGGGGAAGGGATAGGGGGAGAAGGGGAGAGAGAATCCCAAGCAGGCTCCACATCTAGACAAGGAGCCTGATGTTGACCTGAGCTAAAATCAAGAGTCAGATGCTTCACCAACTGAACAACTCAGGCACCCCTTCTAACTTTTAATTATAACTGCAGACCTAAAAAAAGTTACAGGAGAAATAAATTTTCTTCAGTGACCAAACACCCACCAGGTGTCAGGCACTGAGCTACGTGCTAGGTTACAACTGTGAACAAGACTAAATCCCCGTCTTCAAGAGTTTATCATCTAGTGGGAGAAGAAGTTAACAGACAAATGAAATACAGTGGCTTAGATATTCTGACTTGAAGGCCATGTAAAACTGTGGATCGCCCAATTAGTGCAGAGGGAAAAGAGGTGCCACCAAAAGGGATGACATGTAGTCTGAGTCTTGAAGACCCAAAATTTAGCCAGGTCTAGGGATGCAGGCCTAGGGAGTAGAAGGGGCAGGCCTTCTAGACTGAGGCAAAAACATGTCAGAAAGGCCTGGAAGCAAAAGGCAACCTGGGGTATCATGTAACCCAGAGTGTCTCTATTACAGAGTACAAGGGCTGAAATTATAGCAGTAAATAGGAGCCAGATCACACAGAAGCATTTGGCTTTAGATGAAGGTCGATGGGGAGCAGGTTTTGAGCAAGAGGGTAAGAAAAATCAGATTGGAGATTTAAAGAATGCTTAGTGGTCCACTCAGGAATCCTGTGCTATGATGCAGGTTTGAAATGATGGTAGCCTCATTGACCAAGATGGTGGCCACAGCGATGGAGAGGAATGGACTAGGTCAAGAGAAATTGAGAGGTGAAAATGGGAAAACTGGGTCATGAATCCAATGGGAGGAAGAAAAAGTCAAAGATAATCTTCAGGGGTCTGGTTTAGGTGCTCTGCTGGATGGAGGTGCTGCTCCCTGGGAGATGGTGGGGTCCTTGCTGGTGTGAGGGGCCTGGAGGAGAAGCAGGGCAGATGCCCAGCAGTGGGTTTGATATATGGCACTGGTGTTCAGGAGGGAGATAGAATGATTTGAGTGGGGAAAGGGTGAGAATACCAAAGAAGGTTATGTTGTAGAAGAAAATGACAGAAGTGAGGACATCTCTGGGCAACCTCAACATTGAAGAGACACCATTTTTGGCAGTCGTTCCAGGCAAGCAGCCTGGTCTCTGGATCCGCACACTAAGACGGAGGTCTCTGTGGACAGTGGCATGGTGTTACCTATCCTGTGAATGAAGAATGTATTGCAACCAAAATGGAAAATCTATAAAGGAGAAAGAAAAAACAATCTCTTAGCATCCCATCAGCCTAATATCTGCCTGGCACCTATTTGTTTTCCTGTGTTCATCTGGATTTCTCCATGAAGTTCATAATCAATGCTGAGTCATTCCCTGAGGGCTGAGGGTCCCCAGGATTCACCTTTGGCTCTTTTTTTTTTTTTTTTTTCTGTGATGAGGTGAGAGTTACTGTCATGCTTGAAACAAACACATGTTGAGAATGAAGGGTCCCCAACATTTTAGCTTGCGGCAAAATGGCCTGATCAAGAGCTCAAAGTATGTGAGATCAGTTTCAGAAGCATTATTAATATTGGCCATTCCTGCTAATAGTTGGGAAAGTTTTCATATTTCAAGTCCCTTCAATCTGCTATTTCTTGGGCTTGTTTTGAAAAGCAGAGCTCAGACTGCTTTTTGAGAAAGGGCAGAATTAAAATTCAGCAGATTGTTCATGTTGTATAAATAAACTCCTCCCCAGAAAGTGAAGTAATCCTTTTCCTCAGGGAGTATAGGACTACTTGGAATTACTCACTGTTGTCCTCACATGCACAGCTTGGTCTTTGTGGCACCTTGGCTTTCTTGCAGGAGGAAGTCAGTAGCTGGTACCTTCATGTATGTCGTATTCACTCATTTTTACTACTCCATCGGAATGTTTTGGAATTGACCAGTATAGGTTTCTTGATGTGTCATCTCCCTAAAGCAAATGCAAAAATGCTATGATCTTGATGGATGCATGGATCCAGATCCATCAGGAAATAGAATAGTTAAACTCGCAAAGAGGGCAAGCATGTAGCAAATACTATCACTCAATAATCAATTGATACCAAATGAGGTTTCTTGTTACTTTGTGCCCCTCCCCGTCATTTCTCATAGTTCGAAGGTTGGGTATTCTCCTGTATGTTATCATGTGCGGGGCCCATGTTGGTTAAGAATGGCATTTTTTTCACATGCTTTTCCTCTGACCTACACAGTAGCCCACAATTTTGTCCTGATCTGTTAATATGACACTACTTTATACAGGAAACATAGGCAAACACTCAGCCTTCTATTTTTTAACATTTATCAAACTTCAGTGGGATGCTTTCAGCAGCGAGCTGATGTAAGTCAGTTCTGACCCTCCTGAACATGTGGGAATGTCATCAAGGCCAGCAGGCTCAGGCGACAATGTGCTCTTTTGTAAATTGAATCACCACATACTTTTCGGTGACAGTAATTATTCTCATGGGAATCATGTAATAACTAAAGATTACATTGCTTGGCCAGAGATATTAGGCCAAATACCCAACAATACTACTGACAGTGTATATTTTCTAAACAAATTTTTAAAATAGCAATATTGTTCTCTAGCTTCTATAAAATGGGACTACTGTATTGTTACTTCAATTACACCAGGGACCCAAATGATGCATAAAATGTACTCATGGAACATGAAAATGTAACTCCAATGTGGTGTAAATTTGCTCTCAAACTAATATACTGGTGATAATAAACACTAAGCATTTAACTAACAACAATTTTACTTTTTTTTCCTCCTCAGAATAGAAAAGCTTTTTGGTGGCACTTTGCAAGGCTCAGATTTCTTTAAAACATCTGTCTAGGGAAATTTGAACAAATTTCTTTTTTATTTCCCTTTCGTAAAAAATTCCCATTAGTAAGCAAATGCATTCAAAACCATTCCCTTGATCTTATAACTATATTTTATAAAACTCTGCTCAGCTTTTCCTTTTTGCCCTACAGACTGGAAATGCTAGAGTGGGGGTCTTAATGGCACACAGGAATGAAGGCAACTGGGAGGTTAGGGACCTTGGAGCTCAGAGAGGGATTGCCCATCTGCCCTTCTACTGGGCACATAGGGTGGGAGGTTGGGCTTCATCCTTTTTGTTTCCGACCCTGTTTCCAAGGATATATTATGAATTTATTTAAAACTGAAATGGGAAGAAAGAATGATGTTAAAATGCTAGTTTTATGATAAATCACAGCACAGCACTCTTCCTCTTCCAAAAACCAAACAATTCCTGCAAAGCAAAGTACCTACCCTAAATTCAGTCACATCGCATGCTTACATTTCCAGCAGCACCTTATGGTCCTATCAGCTCAAAGTCACGCTGAGAAGATAAACATCCCTTTACCCAGTATGGGCAGGAACCCATTCAGTTTGTCTGACAGAACCTTGCTGAGACTTTCTTCTTCCACAGACATTTAAACAAGTCGTCGGAGAATTTAACTTCCTCTCTTTCCTCATCTCTTCTCTGACCCACTTATTTATTTCCTTCATTATTCTTAAACCAATTTTGGAGAGAAATTTGACATGTCTGACTACAACAATATTGAGCACTTACTATATGGCAGGCATGGTACTAAGTATATTGTATGTGGAACTGCATTTAATCCCCATGTAAGTTAGGGATTTTTAGTTCTACTTTACAGTAAGGAAACTGAGCCTTACCAAAGTTTATTAAATTGCCCAAGATCAGTCAGAGTAAGTGATGAGGATGAGATTCAAACTCAAGTCATTTCAGTGAGAGCCCGTACTCATCGTAACCACCCTGCAATGCAATCTTCCCCTTGGCCACTGTTCTTGTGTGGGTACCTTAATATTTTTACTAGGCACTTCTGGCTGCTGAGATGTCTCTCCTTCCTGTGGTAACTCATGCTTGGGACCTCACCTCAAACTCTTCTCCACATTCAAACTGAGCCTCACTTATTCAGCACATTTTATTGAATACTTCTTTGTGTGGGAAAGACCTCTGAAACCAGAGCTCACCTGGGGAAAACCAAAGCCTCCCTAGAAACAATGTTCTAATATGGATTTCTCTGGAAGAAACTTAAAAAGCCCTTGTCCTCCCAACTTCTATTCTTGGATGGGTTTGGGTCTCTAGTCAGTTCAGAAATTCTTCATCCTCATTTAGAGACTCTTGGAGGGAGTGGCTCATTCCAGCATAGCCCATCCTCATTCTGCCCATAGCAGGTCCCTCTCTGGGCTCCACCCCCCACCCCCAAGGCCTCGAAGCAGGACAGGACAGCTGTGGGGCCCACACTGCGTAGGGGCACGCGTGTGTGTCCCCAGACAGGATGTGTTCTCATCCTCGGAAAAACCTAATGGCTGTTTCCTTGCTTTGGCAACATTCTTTAGCTAAATAAACCTCTTGGGTGCAACTGAGACATTCTGTGCCCTGAAATTGGGAGTGGTTTTGAAAAGTGACCTCAACTGTTAGATTCCAAAGATCAATGCTTCCATGCTCACTTACAGTTATAGGGAGCAAAGAAGTCTTTCCCTTTGTCTATTTTTCCCTCCTGATATGGGCAAACACACTGTATTTTATTTGTATTCAAGGTGGCTCAAATTTCAAGTACTATTTGTTAGGGATATTGATCTCTAAATACATATAGATGCTTCTCTCTACATATTCAGATGGTGAGTGCACAGTTTCTTCTATTATTAACACCTTGCATTAGCATAATATATGTTATCATTGGTGAACCAATATCGATACATTATTACTCAACAGAGACCTTAGTTTACATAGGGTACAGTCTTGGTGTTGTCCTGTTCTGTGGGTTCTGACAGTTGTATGATGTCCAATGTTCACCATTACAGCATCTAGTACAGCAAATATGCTTTTACCTTTTCTACAACATCATAGAATTGGCCAGATGGATTTTGATCTTCTCAACTCTATAGCTACGTAACGTTTATTACCCTCAAGATAGAGGAGATACATTCAGAAGGTGGAGTGCCGTATTTGAGGTCCCACAAATTGAGGGTGCCAAAGCCAGGACCAGGACCAGCCAAAAGCATGGATGGTGGCCCATCTCAGAAAGGGGTTAATTGCCGAGGACAAAGACGGTGAGCCACCAGGAGGCCTCTTAGCTCAGACACTTTATTTTCTAATGGTAGGGCAAAGGAGGAAGATTGCGCATCTTCAAAAGAAACTGGATGTCTGATATTTGTTAGGCGAGACTCTGAGATGACTTCAGAGACAATGGGTCCAGCGCCCCATAATTAAGAGGGAAGGCCAGCCCCTGCCAGCCTGACTCAGAAGGCTTACTGAGTCATCCTGTTTGTCCTCCCTGCTGCTATTTATGGGCTTCCCAGTTGCTGATATTTGTTGGTTAAAGGCTCACACAACCCGTCTTGCTTAAAGCAGTGTCGCTTAAGGGGTGTTGAGAATAAATAGGGTGACAGGTGTTGTGGGAGAGTCATTTTTTAAGAATCTTTTGTAGCTGAGTCTTTTTTAAGCTCTCTATGCTTAAAATATACTATCCTGAAAGAAAATGAAGGCAGAGACCCTTTCTGGACAGAGCTACCGAATACTAAGTCTTTCTGGGGGTTTTGGCTTTGACAGAGGGACAGGTGGCATTAGAGAAGCTTTTGCTAAGCACAGTTCAGAGAATCACGGGGACAAGACAATGAGAGGAAAAGACTAGAATGCCATCACTGAGGCAACTTAGGCATGTTTATCACCAGAAAGAGACAACGGTGACAACAGAACACTCGTAAGCCATGCTAGTTGGAGTCTGGTGGGGAACAGATGGCTTATGCAGATGGAGCGACCAGAGAATGATGAATTCAGGGATTCTACTAAGGTGTGGGCAGGGTGAAGGGAAACATGTTGGAGCTAGCGACGACATATACCCATCAGCACTCCCAGGCCTAAAGAGGCAAGGGATGGGGGCAGCCATGGGAACCCAGAGGGAGCTACAGTTTAGCAGAAGACTGCCTCACCCTTTGGGTCCTTTGGTAGAGGAAAGCAGAGCCACAGGGAGAGATGTGGGCAATGAATAAACCACCCTCTTTTCTCACAGTCTCTCCTGCTCCTTATCTCCTGCCGATGACTCCCATTGGCCAAATTCCCAAATAAGACACAGACCCATGGAACTCATATGATGCAACCCATGAAGGTTGTTGTTCTGGGCTATCAGGCAGGCTGGACAGGGGTGGAAAGAAGACCTAGAGGACTCAACACCAAATATCTTCAACTACAGGGAAGAGGGTTAGAGCCACATTTTGTTGAGACTGATTTCTTCAGTTTATAGTAATAGTCAAGATATCCAGTGCAGAGGAAAGCAGAGCCAAATGATGGAGAGACGTGAGTCCTGATGACAATGTTTGTGCCCCTGGATCCAACCCTGCCTGAAGCTAGTCTATCTCCCTGAACTTTTCAGTCATGTGAGCCAATATATAACTTTTTTTTTTGTTTAAGTTAAATAAATAGTACAGATATTAATTCAATAATTAAAATATTAACTTGAAATATATTAAATATGCAGTTTAAACTTCATAGGTCCTTTGATCCTTGAAAATTCTGAAGAGCCTTATTTTTTTTAAAATTTAATTCATTTATTTGAGAGAGAGAGAGAGAGAGAGAGAGAAAGTGAGAGAGAGAGCATGAGAGGAGAGAAGGTCAGAGGGAGAAGCAGACTCCCCACGGAGCTGGGAGCCTAATGTGGGACTCAATCCCAGGACTCCAGGATCATGACCTGAGCCAAAAGAAGTCAATTAACCAACTGAGCCACTCAGGTGCCCCTGAAGTGCCTTTTTAGAAGGATGCATCTCTCCCCAAACCCCTACTGAAAACAACTCCTAAGAAGACAAGGGATGGTTGTGTTAAAGTTGAGGCATACAGGGGCACCTGGGTGGCTCAGTGGATTGACCTCTGCCTTCGGCTCAGGTCGTGATCTCGGGGTCCTGGGATCGAGCCCCACATTGGGCTCTCTGCTCGGCAGGGAGCCTGGTCCCCCTGCCCCCCACTTACTGCTGCTCTGCCTACTTGTGATCAAATAAATAAACAAAATCTTAAAAAAAAAAAGTCGAGGCATACAGGAAGCTTCTTTAAAAAGCCATTGAAAAAAAAAAAAAGCCATTGAATCGGGATGCTTGGGTAGCCCAGTTGGTTAAGTGGCTGCCTTTGGCTCAGGTCATGATCCCAGTGTCCCGGGATCGAGTCCCATATCAGGCTCCTTGCTCTGTGGGGAGCCTGCTTCTCTCTCTGGCTCTGCCTACCACTCTGCTTGCCTGTACTCTCTCTATCTCTCTGACAGATAAATAAATAAAATCTTTAAAACAAACAAACAAAAAGCCATTGAATCATTAAAATAATGGAAGAGAGGGTCCCAATTTGCAACTAGATTTAGTATTCTCATATTTTCTCACTTTGCACGGAGATTTAGCTTAAAGCTTTCCATTATGTCATTCAACAAACATGTACTGTGCTCCAGCCTTGTGACTGCAAAAGGGCCTCTCCTGGTCTGTCTCCTTCTGACAGCCCAGTCTCTCCCAGAACCCCAGCCACCATGGGTAAGACTGATGACAGGTGGTGAGAAAAAGTGTCTAAAGAGGTGACATCTGAGCAGACATGTAAAAGAAAGGAGGAAGGAGCCAGCCATGAAGATCTGAGGCAAGAGCAACAGAAAGAGCAAGCTCATAGATCCAAAGGTTTCCTTGAAGAACAGCAAGGGGGGGAGGGCCCAGGGTGCGTGTGGGAGAGCCACCAGAAGGGCTGGTCAGGTACCTGTTCATACAGGGCCTTGTAGGCTACCATAAGAAGTTTGTATTTTATTCTGACAGTGATAGGTAGTAAATTAGGAGGCTCTGGGCAGATGAGTGAGATGAGAGAATTTATGTTTTAAAAGACCACTCTAGCTGCTCTGTGGAGAGTTGATTCCAGGGGCAATGAAGGAAGTAAACTGGTTAGAAAACTATTGCAATGATGTTGCTAAGGGTTGCTGGTAGCCTGGAGGGGTGGACAGAGGGCAGCTCAGTGTTTGAGAGTTCCAGCCAAGTGGTTGACATGGATATACCTTATAGGGATATTCACACTTGTGGGTTTTTTTGTTTTTGTTTGTTTGCTTCTAAGATTTATTTATGTATTTGAGAGAGAGAGGAGCAGAATGGGAGGGAAGAGAGGAGGAAAGAGCAGAGGGGGAAGGAGCAGACAGGGAGAGAGAGGGACAAGCAGGTGCCATGCAGAAGTGTAGAGAGCTTCCTGGGACTCGATCGCACAACCCTGAGATCATGACCTGAGCCAAAATCAAGAGTCTGATGCTTAAAGGACAGAGCTACCCAGGAGCTCTCACACTTGTGTTTTTAATCAAGGATGACTTAATTTTCTAAATAATGATTTTCTTTTGTGGAAGGAGTTGAGAGAGCTTATACCAGTTAAGAAGCGCTTATTACTGCTATGCAACTTTTCTTGTCTCAAATTCATTCAAGAAACTTACTATAAAGACAGATTTCTGAATCTCCTACCCCAAGGATTCTGATTCTACCAAGCCTAGAAATCTGCATTTTGTGACCCAGACTTTGAGAATTACCAGTTAAGAATTTAGCACATCCCCTAGTGGTGGCTATTGGAAATTGCAGTTGTAACAGATTTAAAGTACAGTACTTTGAATTCTTCATAAATATATGTTACAGGCAAAGTAACAATCTTTTACGCTCCTCAGAGAGATAGTTTCATGGGAGTAATCAAATGGGGTGGAAACTTCTTCAATGATTATCTGGAGAGAACTCTCAGACATATTAAGATAAAAAATAATTGAAACTCTCTAAGTAGTAATTAATTGGCTATTATGAAGTCAGACAGTGGTAATGGCTCTGAACCCACAGCCCAGCTGATTATTAGAGTTCTATAAGATTATAGTAATTGCAACTGTGGAGGTAAAATAAAAAGAGTGGCATTTTCCAAAAATTATAAAAAGCCAACTCTCACTGAGGCAACAGAGCTTACCCCAGCCATGGAAGGGTAGCAGCACCATCCCCAGGGGGACGTATTTTTTTTAACCACTGCTCTAACTAGGCATGAGTCAGTTCTTTTTGTGAATTTTGTTAGTTTTTCATTTTGGGTTGGAAATTGCTCCTCTCTTGCCCAGCCAAGACTAGCCTACCTCGACACTGCTACATCTCTGCTTGATGGCTCAGATACCTGTCTTCCCTGGACAGTCCAGAGAGTGGGACAGAAGGCAGCCCAGTGGCTGAGCATTCCAGCCACGTGAGGAAATATTTTAAGGGGAAGTCTCCATGGGAGTGCTGTCTCTACAGTCAGGATGGCTGGAAGAAAGTTTCAGCTTCAAAGTTTCTTTGTTGGTTTGTTCAGTTGTTTCTTTGTAATGGTTATTCTCAGAACTCTCCATGCATATTCATCCCCCATTTCCAATCCCCCTCCCAGTTTTCTCTCCCTCAACACAGGCTCATACTTAAATTAGAAGATCTTTCAGTATACATTTCTCACATTCTAGACAAGGCAACTGAGATGGGAGCAGAATGACTGCTCCAAGGCTACAGGGGAGCTAGTGTCCAGGACCGCTCCTGGCTCCTGGTGGCCTCGCAGAGTTCACAGGCCAGTGTGACCTGGGACCAAACAACCCCTCAACATCTGCTTGGCCGGTCCTTCCTTTCCCCCCCACCCCCCCTCCCTTACATCTGCAAGCATGTGCCCATGCATGCGCGCACACACACACACACACACACACACACACAGAATCTCTCTTAGTTTTCTTTCTGCCAACCCCCTTCTCCCTTTCCCTTCCGGCCAAGCCAGCAAAATATGAACAATTAGGGAAATCAAACCTCTCCTTTAAAAAAAACAACAAACCCAAATGAAGGCTCAGGTTTTAACCTTCACCAACTAAATTATGCGGTGTTTACTTGTGTTACCTCATCTTGATTTATTTTTGTGGGTCAAGCCTCTAAAAATAAATAAATGAATAAAAGGTTTATTTGTTACAACCCAAAGGAGAAGAACCTGAACAAGGAAAGAGAAAACAAAAGGAAAAGTGAGCCGAAAGACTGCATAACTAATTAAGGGAACACAATACAAATCTAGACATGCCCACATGTATTTTTCCATTTAGAAACAAACCTAATGACACTGGCACGTTCTTTTACCCCCCCCCCCCCCGCCCCCCACCGCCTCCCCTTCGGTGCCCGGCTCAGGAGTGCATCTGGAGGAAAGGCCTGCCCCCTAGTGGTGCCTGCGGAAATGTTCAGGTACCTGTGCCCAACGCGGGGCTGAGGTCGCCAGGGATATGCGCTTGAAAAACTTAGTATGAGAAGGAATGCTTCCGCTCCTTTCCAGTAAATACAGCAGGTGGAGACACACACTGGAAAATTGGAACGCGGTCAGCCTTGCTTCTATTTGGCTGTTAGAAGATTGCTAGGCACCCAAAGTTACTGAAACTTAAGTTTGACCATAATTTATTGGTGATGCTTCCTATGTCCTGCTTGTTTTTAATTCTTGAAAACTGTTAAGATCTAGAGCAAATGCCATTTCAAATCCATTGCCCCCCACTAAACACACCCCATTCATTTATTTTAAATACTTACTTGGTACAGACATATGGGGTGAGGTGGTGGTGCAAAGGCTGAGATACAGATCCCCTCCTTCAAATTGACCCTCTGACTGGGAGACAAGATATATTTAGATATAATTATAATACATGGCAGTGATCCAAAAAGAGAAAAAATATATATATTGATTATATATTATGCATCAATTTTACTGTATAGTCAGATATTCCATATTAATATATTTTAGCACACCTTAATAATTAGGTAATAATATATTTTAATATAATTATAAAATTGTGTTATTTGAATATGATTAACTTAAATATAACATGTAATATATTATATACATAAACACAGAGCAACTGTGGGCCAAGTCCTGAGGTATGTCCACATTTTATTTAATATTTAATCGCAACAGTATCTTTTAACAGAAAAGGACAGGGAGGTTTGGAAAGATTACATAATCGGCCCCAGTTCACATAGCTATGAAATGACAAAGTCAGAACCAGAACTTAGGTTTTCTGATTTCATCTGTATTTCACTTACACTCACCAGACTTTCACTGAGAGTTTACTATGTATCAGGTAATGTGCTAGGGGTTCAAGGTGCAAAGATGGGAGACTGCTGTCACTGGCCTTGGGTTTCTAGTTTTGTAGGGAACTGAGTATGTGGGAAAACAATTCGATTATGTTATGAAATATGCAATAATGGAATTGTGCACAAATTGCCTTGTGAGCCACGCAAACTTGTTGCTTGGCCATGACTGAACTGCCCAGACAGAAGCCTGCAACTCAACCAAAAGCAACCATCTTCAGACCTACCAGGATCTCTGGGGAGGCCTGATATTGTCATTCTGCCCAAGAGTGGACACAACTTACCCAACCAATGACCTGTCATTGACAGTTATGACTGTGAGAAACCCAAAAAATTACAGCACCAGAGTAAAATTAGGGAGACACAGAAGTGGAGGTGACAGGTGAACTGGTCAGAAGCAGAAGTAGGGAGTGCAGAGAGAGGAGCTGAACTCGGAGTCTAGCATCGTCATAGGAAGAAGGAGCCGAAGGTCCTTTTTCCCAGGGCAAGTCTGTTTTTACCATTAGTTCCTTCCCAGGGTTTCAGGGCTCCCCATGGGTGGACTGTGGGACTGCCTGGATGATGTCTCTGCTTCTTGCTGCCTTATGTGTCCTTCTGTCATCCAAAGCATCTGAGCTCAGCCAGGACTGGGATCCTGCAACAGAGAGTCTAAGTCCTGTGGTCTGACATGGCCCCGAGAGCGAGTGAGGCGTGGCAGCTGGATGGGTGGACTTGGCAGAGGCCTTACCAGGAGGTGACGCCCAAGCACAGTGTTGAGGTCCATGTAGAGTTTTCCAAAAAGACAGAGGTATGGAGGGTGCTCCAGAAAGTTCAGTGTTCCTTCCAGCACTGAGCATGACTGGTGGCAAAACTGTAATGTCTTTGTTCTCCTTCCAGGGAAGTGACCAGAAATTCTCTCTTTGGGAATGCCAGCTTAGAGAGAGGGCAGTGGAAAGGAGAAATTTCTCTCTCATGGAGGCACTATGTCCTGAAGCCTGGTGGTTCTGCCCAGATGCTATGGCTTCAAACACTGGCATATTCTTCTCCACTGGAGTATCTGTACCTTTAGGTGTGTGAGGTACTGAGCCAAGAGTCAATGTGAAACTAAGGATATATAAAATGAGTGTCCTTGGGGTGTCATTATCACCAATGATTCGGGAGGAGAAAAGTTTGCAAATTTTACAATCTTTACTTTTTTGGTCATATACAGATCAGTGTAAGCCTCCTTTTCCATGTTGGCTTAAACTTCTTTCTTTTTGCACTAACATGCGTAAAAGCTTATGATCCAGCATGGAACTGTCCTCAAAGAAACACAGACTCTCCCTTGCACTGGTAATTATAATGTTCGTTCATTCGTTTATTCTTTCTTTCTAAGATTTTGTTTATTTACTTGTCAGAGAGAGAGAGAGAGAGCACAAGCAGGGGGAGCAGCAGCGGCAGAGCAGGCAGAGGGAGAAGCAGGCTCCTCACCAAGCAAGGAGACCCATGTGGGACTCAATCCCAGGACCCTGAGAGCCAAAGGCAGTGGCTTAACTGAATGAGCTACCCAGGCGTCCCTACAATGTTATTTCTAAATTAAAATAAGCTCTGATCTAGTATGAAGTGGTAGGCAAAATTTGTACCTGTTTTAGGGACAAAGCATGAGACTTTTGAGAAGCTTCTTCTCCAAGCTATGGCCTTCAGATCAACTGGATTTATTTTGCCTGACCCAAAGAGAGTGTCATGGAAAACTTGGAGAGATACTTTTTTTAGGCTGTTGCCTCAACTTCCTAAATTGCCCACCCTGTTTAAGTTTTACTTATTACAAATTCATGTAGCTTGATTTTTTAAAATTGTGGTGAAAACACACAAAATTTACACCTTCATCATTTTTAAATGCATAGTTCATTAGTCTTTTTTTTTTTTTAAAAAGATTTTATTTATTTATTTGAGAGAGAGAGAGTGAGAACATGAAAGGGGAGAAGGTCGAGGGAGAAGCAGACTCCCCATGGAGCAGGGAGCCCCATGCGGTGCTTGATCCCGGGACTCCAGGATCAAGACCTGAGCTGAAGGCAGTTGCTTAACCAACTGAGCCACCCAGATGCCCTTACAGCTCATTAGTCTTAAGTATCCATTGCTGTACAACAGAGTTCTAGAACTTTTCCTCTCACAAGACTGAAGCTCTACACCCATTAAACGAGTCCTTACTTCTCGCTCCGCCTACTCCCTGCTTTCCATTCCTCACATAGTGGAATCATAGAGTATTTGTCCTTTTGTAGCTGGCTTATTTCACTCAGTGTAACATCCTTCAGGTACGTCCATGCTGTAGCAAGTGATGGGACTTCTTTCCTTCTTAAGGCTGAATAATCGAACACCATATATATATATATGTATCAGTTTGTTTATCCCTTCATCTGTTGTTGGACACTTGGGTTGCTTCTCCTTCTTGGCTCTTGTGAATAATGTTGCTATGAACATGAGTGAGCCAACATCTCTTTGAGTCCCTGCTTTCAATTCTTTTGGATATATACTCTGAAGTGGGATTCCTGGATCCCATCCCAATTCTATTTTTAATTTTTGAAAGCAACTGCCATACTGTCTTCCACAGTGGCTGCACAGTGTACAAGGCTTTCGATTTCTCTACACCCTCGCCAACACGTGCGATTTTCTGGTTGGTTGGTGGGTGGATGGTTGTTGTTATTTGATAGTAGCCATCCTAATGGGTGTAAGGTGACAGGTAGGTTGCTTTTAAAGTCTGAATTCCCTTGGAAGCGGTAAGGGTATCTGTGAACCTTCATGCCTTGTAGTAAACTTTGACCTTAGCAACCTGCTAAGGTCATTCACTGAGTCCATGGTATTTAGATGTAGAAGTTGTTAGAACCCTAGAAGAAGATCCTAGATATTCCCCCAAATGATAAAGCATTAGGGGTGGCCTGAGTGGCTCAGTCAGTTAAGCATCCCACTCTTGGTTTTGGCTTGGGTCATGATCTCAGGGTCATGAGATGGAACCCCATATCAGGCTCCACACTCAGTGCAGAGTCTGCTTGAGATTCTCTCTCTCTCTTCTTCTGCTCTTCCCCACTCTCTTCCTCTCTCCCCAAAATAAACAAATGAAACTTTAAAAAATGAGAAAGCATTAAAACTGGAAGCCTGGGGAATGGGGGCTATCTGAGAAATCCCACAGAGGATATTTTCCTTTCACAGTTGTTTTGACCCTCAGGACTTTTTTCTTAAATGAATACAAACACTTTCATCAGAATTATTCCAACATTTCTGAGAATATCATCAAGAACTTATTTTCTGGAAACAACTCTTTTGAGTTAACTTAATTCTTTGATCAGTTTTCTTTTTACTGTGGAGTCACATAATTTTCAGTATTTTTTACTTCACTGAAATAATTTGGATTTAATTCAATGATCACATTTTGTACTTGTATTAAATGTTCCCAATTTTGACTTCAGCAATTTTGAGTTTTCTTTTGTGGTCATTTTCTACCAAGTCTAATTTTCCTGGGTTAGGTTTTATAGGTACAATTTTTGACAAGATGATTTGATTTTTTAGTCAATTTTAAAAGTCAATAACAAGTTTGGTTGTGAGTAGTTTTTGCCTTTGTCAGTTTTATTTTGTGTTATTTCTACAAAATATGATTTTAACTGGGTCAATTTTTGTAGTTTTGAGAATTACCAAAACAATGAGATTCTTCAGTTCACTTTTTGTCATTATTAAATTTAACATTCATAGTTTTGGCTCTTCTGATTTAAATCTGTGTTGATTATTTCTACAATGTCTAATTTTTTTTCCTGGTGACCAGGGTAAAATGTACTTGAAGTCAAAATACTGAGGTTGCAACATCTTGTTTTCCTCTAAACTTGTTCTGATTAAAAAATTAAAAATGGAGTGTCACTCCCGAAAGCCCCCACTGTACCATTTCCTCACAGTCTTCCCAGGTAGCAGAGAGCAAAGGAGTCCTTTGATGAAACGCCTATAGATCAGTGTTCCCAGGCAGAGACTAGAGTGAGAAGGGTGGAGAGTGACAGTGGCAGGGGCTCCTCCCCCAACCAGTTCACCTTTGTTCCAGTGAAGTCAGTGTCCAGAAAAGGAGCATCCAGAGAAGACTTAAAGGGATGGGGGTCAGCAAATCTGCTTCACCCCAGATGCAGAATAAATCGAACACATATGAGTTTTGTCAAGTCCAGATGATGTCTCTAGTGACAGCACCTCTCTCCCTGACACCCACTTTCTGAGGCACGGCTCTGGTGTTGCTGTGAGTCTGGGTCAACAGAAGCCTGGCCAGATGGGTGGATAACTCTGTTGGTCCCTGGGGAGACTGTGAAGAGACGGTAGAGTGGGGGCTTTTGGGAGGGAGGGATGGAAGCCCTTGGAAGTCTGCATGGTTAGAGGGAGTTCTAAAAACAGAGAATGGCAGGAAGGAGAGAGAGTGGAAGGGGGTGCCAATGGCTGGCCTGGCCAAAAGGCAGACTTGGACTTACACAGAAGGCAACAGTAGGATCAGGGTTTATAGGGCACTCTGATGTGCTTTACGTAAGAGAATGCCACCTGGCTTGTCTGAGATACGGGGTATAGATAGAGATGCTGCTGGGTCTGTGGTGGGGAGCAGGGGGCGCACTCTCCCTTCAGAATCCTGTAGCACAGTTTTGTCACTGAACACATTTCTACTGTAAATGCCATTGCAAATGGCGGGTTTTCCCCTTAGCTCAACTTGTAGAGAGGGAGGGAAAGAGGAGAAGAGCAGAGAAAAAGAGGGGAGAGAGAGACTGATTAGACGAGTTGGCTCTGGTCCTCACCTCTGATTCAGCCAGTGATTGCTGTTGGCGGTTGGCTGGGGTGGGGGGGGGAACCTCCCCCACAGGCAGCAGGAGCAGAGTACGCTGGGGACTGAGCGGGAACTTAGAAACACGTCTAGTACAATCATGCTTTGCTTCTTGTCAGCGACACAATGCGTATTTAACATATTCTCCTGGGTATATTAAAATTCAATCTAATACAAGCCAGCGGCAAGTAGTCTTCCTTTCATTATGTACCTCGGGCAGCCCCTGGAGAGAGAGAGAGTGGATTGGTCAGGGGAGGGAAGGGAGATCAGAAAGCCATGTGAATGCCACGACCTCACCTCACTTCCAGACGTGGCTGCCACCTCCATCAACATCACAGGTTCCAAGAATTTACCAGAAGGGAGGAAAAGGGAGGTGGAAGGAAAAAGAGAGACTGGACAGGAGAGAAATACAACTGATAAGAAAAATTCCAAGAAAAATTCTATTGTCAAGCTCTTCCCTGAGGGAACACATCCTCAGAGAGATACGAAGTGCACTCCCCTTTCCTACTGTGGGTTTTTTTTCCCCTTATCCCTATGAAAAAAAAAAAAATCTGTTAATTGCATATGACAAACAAAATATATTTCTTTTTCTTGAGTAGTCCATAATTGTATAGAAATGTGTATCATTTCCTCTCCATAATTTTGAGAAAATTTTTGAAGACAGTGACATATTCTGACTCTTTAAGAACAAAACAATTCAATTTAAAAATCACTGAATGACAGCAATCAAAGTGCTCAAGTGAGGCAGTTTGCTTCAGCACTTGTTCAAAATGTCATTAGAAAACCGACATATAGCGGGTTGTTATGGCAACTAGAATAGCCGAGTTTATAACATCACTGTAATTAACGTGATCCAAACGTTATTAATCTTTCAACATCACTCACATCCTCCGAAGAAACAGCAGCTCTGGTCCTCTTAGGATTTTTCAATGGTGTTATCTTTGTAGCTTTCTTCCCATTTTATTTTATTTTCAAATAGATCTTCCTCTGATGTGGCTTTAGTGAAATTAGCTATTGTTTCTCTGCCTTTACTCATTCTATTTTGACTGCTATTTTTTGATAAAACTTGCAGTAAAATGGAAAAAAAAAGGAATCACAGCTAAAAACTAGAACAAAGTCTAAAGATGGAAAGACACATGCATTTAAATGTGGAGAACCTGAGAAAAATAGTAAAATATCTTGCATATAGATATTTAGTATAAATTCACATTTGTGCAGCACTTTATAATTTTTAAAGCAGCTTTACATATATTACTTAATATAAAAACCCTGAGAGGACAAGTAAAATTTTGGGGGAGCCCACAACATGACATTAAATGTGGTATGTATACATGGATGTTTTAGATTTCACAACAAACCTGTATGGTAAGTGGGGGTTAAAAATATGCCTTCACAACTTGACAACAAGAACCCAAGAACCCGATTAAAAAATGGACAGTCTTCAAAAAACATTTCTCCAAGGATGATGTATAGAAATTGTCAACAAATAAATGAAAAGATGCGCAACATCACCAATTATTAAGAGATATGCAAACCAAAACTATAAGCCCCTCATATCCGTTAGGGTGTTTATTATAAAATAAAACAAAAAAATAACAGGTGTTGGGGAGGATGTGGAGAAATTGGAAACCTGGTGTGCTTAGGTGAAACTATAAAATGGTGCAGCCACTGTGGAAAACAGTATGATGTTTGCTCAAAAAACTATGTCCCAGCAAATGATCCAGCAATCCTACGTCTAATGTACACATCCAAAAGAACCGAAGACAGAGTCTTGAAGAAATATTTACACAGTCATGTTCATAGCTGCTTTCTTCATAAGAGCCAAGAGGTGGAAGCGACCCAAGTGTCCATGGACAGATAAGGAGATGAACGAACAGGTCTATCTGTTTGATGGAAGATGATTCAGCTTTAGGGAGAAAGTCCTGTCACATGCTAAAACATGGCTGAACCTGGAGGACATTGTGTTAAGTGAAATAAGCCACAAACAGAAAGACAAATACTATGTGATTCCAGGGTGTGAGAAATCTAAAGTGTCAAATTCATGGGAACAGAAAGCAGAATGGTGATTAAAAGGGGTGGGAGGAAGGGGAAACAGGGAGCTGCTTGATGGCTGTAGAGTTCAGTTTTCCACGATGAAGCAGCTCTGGAGATCTGTACGACAATGTGAATATTCTCAGCACTACTGAATTGTACATTTAAAAATGGTTAAGATGAAAAAAAATGGTTAAGATAAAAAAAATGGTTAAGATGGCAAATTCTACATTATGTTGGTTTTCCCCCCTTCCAATTAAAAAAAAAAAAAAAGCCTCCAAACTGACACTCCTTTGAAAAGGTGGAGCTCAGTCATCTCCCCTGGGAAGTACACTGGATTTAGTAATTTGCTTCTAGTGACTTGAAGTGGAAGAAGGGACAAGGTATGACTTCTAACACTAGGTCAAAACAGCATTGCTGCTTCTGCCTTATTCTGTCTCTCTCTTTTAGGGGGAAGTGGGTCCTCTAGGCCCAGTCAAGCCTGTGCACAACTGTAACCCTGTTGGTATCTTGAGTGTAAGCACACAAGAGACCCCGAGCCTGAAAACACCCAGCTAAGCAGACTCACAGAAACTGGCCACACAGAAACCTGACTTAATAAATGTGTGTACTGCTATTAAGCCACTAATTTGGGAGTAATCCATCACACAGCAGTAAATGATTACTACAATAAATATTTTCCATTAATCTGAAGTAGTGAAGATCTCTGGTATGTTAGAAGGTCTCCTTACCCTTTTTGTGTTGATCTCTGATTTTGCTGATGTTCCTGGAATCTATTCTGAAAGAGGTTCCGGGTCAGAGTCAGAGGCATGCCTTATGTGAATTACCTGTGAGCTCAGCCTTATGACCGATATCGGGGAATGGGCTGTCCTGTAACCTGAGGGCTGCTGGATTTCTTTGAGCTCTTTTACTTGTGTGGCATCAGGAAATAGGAATGCCCATGAGGTATTCTCATTGAAAGTTCAATCACACGTGAACCAGCGAGTTTAGATATTGGAGGTCATACCCCCACCTCATACTATATTCAAAGAAAGTTTTTATTCTTTGTGGAGAAAAAGTGAAAGGTCAAAATAGCAATACATCTGAGAAACATCCAAAAGGCCAACAAGAAAGGAAAACTCAACATCATCTCAAGGTGAAAAAATGGAGGTTCACCCAGCAGTGCCATTTGGAAGAGTTTCTCCCCTGTTGGACTACATACATTCTATCCTTCCCTCTTCAGTGGAGGAATCAAGGTATAAATTTGTGGAGAGTGAGACAAGGAGCCAGATTCTCTAATCCTGCTACTCTGGTTTCCTGAAGATTGTATTGCTACCTATGGGTATTACCTTCTAGTGCTTTAAAACAAATTCTCTTTAGGTGAATGAACTTACTTTACTGCTCATATTTATGAACTCTGGGTAGGAAAAAGGAGCCTTCCCAGATTTCAAATTTTAACACAGCATCTGGTATTATATGATAAAATGAATAAAGACAAATTAATACAGGGGCGCCTGGGTGGCTCAGTGGGTTAAGCCTCTGCCTTTGGCTCGGGTCATGATCTCAGGGTCCTGGGATCGAGCCCCGCATCGGGCTCTCTGCTACGCAGGGAGCCTGCTTCCCCCTCTCTCTCTGCCTGCCCCTCTGCCTAGTTGTGATCTCTCTCCTTGTCAAATAAATAAATAAAATCTAAAAAAAAAAAAAAGACAAACTAATACAAAATAAAGACTTGAATTGCTTTTAAAAAAAGGAAAAAAAATCACAGCTCTCAGAATTTTAGTTTTATTTACCAATAGCAAGAATGAAGGAGACATAGGCTATGAACTTAGATTGTTCTGCTTCTAAAATCTACCATCCCTTTCAACAACATGAGGGAATTATTACCTTCATTCTAGGAATGAGGAAGCTGATTTCAGGAGAGGTTAAGTAACTTACCCGTGGTTTTCCTGCTGGTTTGTACCAGAACTCAGGTCCTAAGTTTTAGTCCAATACTCTTCTGCACGACTTCTTATTGCTTTTCTGTTTAGACGATGTATTTGGCCAAGCTCTTGAGATGTAAATATGAATAAGGTAATCAAATAGGAAATATCCCTGCAGTGAGGAAACATGGTAGGTACATAAATTAGAATTGGTTTCTTAGTTGAGGATCTCAAATTTTATTTTATTTTATTTTTAAAGACTTATTTATTTATTTGACAGAGAGAGTCACAGAGAGTGAGGGAACGCAGGCAGGGAGAATGGGAGAGGGACTGGGAGCCCGATGGTGGGGTTTGATCCCAGGACCTTGGATCATGACCCGAGCTGAAGGCAGATGCTCAACGACTGAGCCACCCAGGTGCCCCAGAGATTTTCAAATTTTAAATGACATGGAAGTTTAAAAACTTTTTCCCCTAAGTCATTAAATGGTTGAAGAAATCACTACTTGTAAGAGCCAAACACACAATAGTGTCTCATTTTTGTTTAGCATGTGACATTTTCAGAGCATCTTTATGCATAGCAGTCCATGTGGCCTCTTTGCCTGACAGCCACCCAGGCATCCAGTGCTGGTTGTAAATTAAACACTGGCATGTATCTAGAATGAGCATCAATACTCTGCACCAAGGCATCCAAGGTGAATGCCAAGAAAACTGAGTAGTGAACAGGGGATTTCCACTCTAGGCCCATAGCAGGCAAACTACAGAACAGACCTTCATTCATGAAGTATTCCTGTTAGAAATATCTCCCCTGTTCCTCCTCAAACCTTTGGATGTAACTTACAGCTTATAAGAAATTCAGGGGACAGAAATCAAATTAAACAACACCAGAAAGAAAGAATAAGACAAATCTAAAATGTGACTCAATCTATAGAACAACAGACTCAATTTCTTATAAAGATCAGGTCATTAAAATAAAAAGGTTGGGAGGGACTGCTCTAAACCAAGAGGGGCTAAAAGGACATAATAGTACTTGATTAGATACTAGTTAAACAAACAAACAAACAAACAAACAAAAACCAAACAACAACCCAAAACTATACAAGACACCTTTGGGACAATTACAGAAATTTGGATATGCTCAGGGATTAGACAGTATTGGGGAGTTATTGTTAATTTTATTTTTATTTTTATTTTTTAAAAAAGATTTTATCTATTTATTTGACAGAGAGAGAGATCACAAGTAGGCAGAGAGGTAGGCAGAGAGAGAGGGGGAAGCAGGCTCCCTGTGTAGCAGAGAGCCCGATGCGGGGCTTGATCCCAGGACCCTGAGATCAGGACCTGAGCCGAAGGCAGAGGCTTTAACCCACTGAGCCACCCAGGCGCCCCTATTGTTAATTTTATTCCGTGTATGCCAATTATCAATTTATTGCCTTAGCTTCAAATCACCCTTCTGTAACTGCTCTGCAATACTGGACAGGCTATTTAAGCCTTTTCCCCCTACACTAAGCATGATGTTAAATTTGTCAATAGAGGAAGGCCATTGCAGGAGGAAGGGGGCTCCTCTTCCTGGTTTCAGAATGCTTACCAATCGGCAAGCAGTGGATGCGTGTCTAGGGACACCCCAGGGTACACTGCCTCAGCTGTGTGCCCACATTATACAGTCTCTTGGTGACCTTGCATGGCAGTCCAGACCCTGTGGCCATATTGATGTGACTTTTCCAGTAAGGACACCACGTGCTCCAGACCTCATTCTGGCAGAGGCATCCAGCTTTCAATGCACACCTGCTCTCCAGCCTGGGTCCCTGAGGATGGTTTCTTGCTTGCCTGGCAATGAGGGGCCAGCTCTGGTCTGGGAAACCCAATAGACTTCTCCTCATCCCTTGGCTGTAACCACATCTTCACCAGTGAGGTCTGAGCCCCGCCATGTTTAAAACTCTTTTTCAAGTCAGTCCTTCCTTCCAGCCAAGAGGTGGTTGAGGTGTATCGCAACTAAAAACTCTGGTGGACATACTTGTTTCCCTCTTTTTGGTGTCACTTCCTTCAAAAAGTCATTGTTTGAGGTCATTCCATTTCATACTTCACCAGCTGGAGGAGGATTATGTCCCTGCTCCATGGAGACTGCTGCCATGGTCCCTTCACAATTTCATAACGGCATCTGCTTAAGCTCCTTGCTGTTGCTGCTTGGCTTCTGTATCCAGCCCCCTGCTTTTATTCCCTAAAACTGCTATATTCTCATTGGTGACCCACCATGCTTTTCTGGGCTTTGGCTATCTTTTTAAGGAAATGGTTTTGAGCACATTGAGAAGGCACTGAGGTGGGAGGGACAGGTCTGGAGCTTGCGCTGAGATGTCAGACGTTTAGCTACAAGCTCATACTCCTCATTCGCATTAGAGTTAAAACTCAACCAACAGAGCTTAAGCTAGAGAAAAGACAGCATGAAAGGGAATGTGGAAACCTGACCAGTAATAAAAAGATGGATGGGTCTGCACTTAGCCGCGGCGTTCATGGTCGAGGTCTAAGGGAGCTGGGAGAGGAAGTGTACCACCACCACCATAAATAGGCTCATTCTATTGACTTAACCATAAAGATCAGTAATATTTGTTATTTGTCAGCCTCTGAAATTTTTAGCAATAAAGTCCCTTAGAAACCCTCAAACGAAACTGTAAGGTTATGCAAGGGCAGCCAGGGAAAGAAATATTAAGAACATACTGGCTTGCAGTGAAGGAGAGCAAGTCAGGTAGGAAAGCTGAGGGAAATGGGACAGACGCCAGTGGAGCACAGTGTAACTACCCTCATGTTCGGAAGCAGAGTCTGTGGTATACAGTGGAGGGGGCCTTTGCCATCATAATTTCATCTGTCCCTCCAGCCACCCCCAGGCATGTTCCCTCCAGGAGCTCTTTTCTTGTTCAGCTCTGTCCCAGCTCCAGGGACTCAAAGTCAGAGCTGCCTCTCTTCTCCCCAACACCATCTCCCTGTCTTCCACATCTCCACAGATATCTTCATCTTTTTTTTTTTAAGATTTTATTTATTTATTAGACACAGAGAGAGAGATCACAAGTAGGCAGAGAGGCAGGCAGAGAGAGAGGGGGAAGCAGGCTCCCTGCTGAGCAGAGAGCCTGATGTGGGACTCAATCCCAGGACCCTGAGTTCACGAAGGCAGAGGCTTAACCCACTGAGTCACCCAGGCGCCCCAATCTTCTATAGATTCATGTTACATTTCCTGAGCCTTTTCTTTGCCTTGATAATGACTTTGAGTTTCCTGATTCCTCTCTCTTTTTTCCTCTTTCTGACGCTTCGTTGGCATTTACATGCTTCCCCTACCAGATCTTGTCTGGAAGGTGCATCGTGTCAGACTCTGAAGATTTTTTTAGCTGCTTGTCACCCATGCTGAACTTCGTCCTTGAGTTATTCCTATTGTCTGCTTTCAGTTAATATTGCCACACCAATGGCACTTGGTAGAAAAGACATGGAAACATAATAATTGGGTCCATTTTATCTGTTTGGCCCTTCCCTTTCAGGCTTTTCCTATGTGTATACTTATATACACACATGGCATTTTTTTTTAAAGATTTTATTTATTTACTTGACAGAGAGAGATCACAGTAGGCAGAGAGGCAGGCAGAGAGAGAGGAGGAAGCAGGCTCCCTGCTGAGCAGAGAGCCCAATGCGGGACTCGATTCCAGGACCCTGGGATCATGACCTGAGCTGAAGGCAGCAGCTTAACCCACTGAGCCACCCAGGCGCCCCACACATGGCATTTTAAACTTACACTTAACGATTTTTTAAAAAATAAAAATGGGGTATTATATGCATTGCTCTTTTTTTTCCCCTTAAGAATACTTCCTGGGCATCTTTCCATGTCATTACATGTACACCACTTTATTCTTTCTTGAACAGCTGCATAGTATTTCACCATATGAATGGTTATACTTTATTTTCCCAATTTCATATTTTGGTTGCTTCTAGCTTTTTGCTATTTCAAACAATGCTGCAATACATAATCTTGTACATATATCTTTTGTGCACCTGTGTTTTTCTGCAGGATAATTTCCCAGTAGTAGAACTGCTAGTTTAATTGATCTGTGCATTTTAAATGCTGATAGATACTGCTATATTTCTCTCTGAAAAAAAGTTACCTCATTTTATGCTGTTACCAAACGCGACTGAGAGCAGGGTTCTTCTCTAACTTAATGCTAGCCTTACCTGGGCTCTCAATGCACCTTGGGGTTCCTACTATTCATTTTTCATTGGTTCTGTATTTTATTGCCTAAATAACACTGCCAGGCCCCTTATATTTCTGAGACCCTTCATTTAATCCTGCTTTTCTGATCTCAGGAACTGACCTAACCTTCTCTTCTGCAGTCCTCAGTGTGCCTGCCATTCATTCTCTTGCTTGCTGCCTTATGATCTTGAGGTTGCTGCTGGAGCTCTATAATTCCATCTGCATTAGGAAAAAGACAGGTGGAGAGGTGGGGAGGAAGGTGCCAGCACCCATCTCTTTTATCAGGAAGGAAAGCCTTCTTAGAAGGCTCCAGAATATTTCCCCTCACATCTTCTTAGCCATAACTGGCTCCCATGGCCTTTTCTGCTGCAAAAGGAAATTGGGATATTTAGTATCTGGCTAAATAGAACAAAACTGTCACAAGTATGTGCACCAATATTGATTTATTGCTTGAGCCTAGACATGCTGCTGCCCAGAATAAAATGAAGGTTCTGTTAGTATGGAAGAAGGGGAGACTGGATATTGAGCAGTAATCCACAGCATCTGCCAACACTATCTATTTGCTCAATACATATCTGTTGAATGCATAGCATAAGAATAGGTCAGCAACTTGTCACCACACTGAACTGAATATAAATCCCTGATTTATCACTTAGTTATTCAAAGTCACAGTTTGGTTCTAAGTTACAAATGCTGGATATTTGCATGCAGAACTGTATCTCTGTCCTGATGGGGGCTACAGAGTACACATCCCAGGGTTGAGTGGCATTTTGTTCTCATATGAATTCAAATCAATTTTGTCATCTCTGAGGGGCAGATGTTATGCGTCAAACAAGTGACAGATTGCAGCTTTAATTTAAACAGCAAGATTTGGTTTATAGCATACTTATATTTATTGGAGGAAAAAAAAATCCAATGATGTCACTCAAGTGCTTTCTGGATTAAAGTAAAAGGTTTTTGGGATGCCTGGGTGGCTCAGTCAGTTAAGCATCTGCCCCAGGTCCTGGGATTGAATCCCAAATCGGGCTCCTTGCTCAGCGAGGAGCCTGCTTCTCCCTCTGCCTCTGCTGCTCCCGTGCTTGGGCCTGGTCACTCTCTCTGACAAAGAAATAAGTAAAAGCTTTAACAAAATAAGATAAAAGGTTTTTAAATGATGAAGGAAGCAGAGGACAGCTGGATACTTATGAGTCCCATGAAAGAATGGAGGAGGCGCTGGTGATCGGCACTGTTTGTTCGGATTTGGAACCACAGCACCAGTGGCAGGGACAGGACTAAGGTAGTGGTGGCAGCGAAGAGAGGGAAATCATCACGGTAAGAGGGTGAGGACATGGACAGAGGGAGAGGAGAGGCAGTAGAAAGTGTCACTCACATTTTCTAGGTCCTTTGTCACAACGAGAATCTGTGTCTGTCTTTGTCTGTCCTTGTCACCTGGTTGATTCCCACATCAGCTGAACAGTCATGTTTGAGACCGAGAGTTACATCACAAAGGACAATCAGAACACCAGAGCTGCACAGTCTCTAGCTTTGGGCAGCGTATCCTTTGATTTCATCTTTTCCTTCTTTATTGAGGCTAAAATACATCCACTAAAAGTGCATGCACGGCTTAAATCCCAAGTGCACTGTTTGGGGAATTTTCACATACGCCTGGAAGCCGCCTCCCAGACTAAGACACAGAATATCCCTTTGGGTCCTAGAGTCACAAAGAAGTTCAGGAGTTTGAAGGTCTAACCAGTGGATTTTACCTTTTTAAAATCACTATTAAGAGAACTCACAAACTCAAAACAGGCTCAGGCAGCCCAAGTAAGCGAGTGGAACAGATGGGGTGGACGCTGCCTGGTTAACTGAAAGTGACGACGGGCTTCTAATTTTTTGCTATCAGAAACACTTCTTATGAATAGTTATGTAACTCAAGTTATTTTTCCCACTTTGGAGACTTCCTTAGGATAGATATCAAGGGATATACTTATAAGATTAAAAAATAAGTAAAATCATTAAAAAAACTTGTAATATACATTGCCAAATGTGTTTACCAAAAAGCAAGTGTGGTGGCCATGGAAATGTGCCCACAGTCCTCCAAACACAGAGGGCAGAGGGGACCACAGGTCTATGCATGGCCACACTGCCACAGGCTGCTCCCAGCCCATGAGCCACTGCCACAGTGGACCTATTTCTGGGAGACACGGGACCCCTCTGGTGGCTGCCACAGGCAGGAGGACCTTCCATTGCCTTGCTGAACCTTCCCTTAAGCTGCCAGGCAGGCAAGCTGCTCACACCAGCCTTCCCTCCCTCTGCTGGGAGTCAGATGGCCATGTGCTCTGACAGCACCCAGCCTTTCTTGCTCTCTCTCTACTTTCCCTCACACCGGCATTTTGCCTGATGAAATTCTTGTATGCCTCATCCAGGCCAGCTATGTGCTTTGCTTCTCTAAGGACTCAGATAGACAGTTATATGTGTTTCCATTTGTTTCCCCAAGTGATCTACATGTGTGAGTTTTTGCTTCTTCTTTCTCAGCATTTGATAGTTTCTAAATCTTTGCTACTTTGGAAAATGAAGAGAAGCGTTTTCCTGTAATTTGCATTTTTTAAAAGATTTTTTTAAAAGATTTATTTATTTTCGAGAGTGAGCTAGAGAGAAAGAGAGAGCAGAGGGAGGGGCGGAGGGAGAAGGAGAGAGAGAATCTCTAGCAGAAGCCCCAAAGAGCGCGGAGCCCAACGCGGGGCTCAATCCCACGACCCTGATACCATGATCTGAGCTGAAACCAAGAGTCAGGTGCTCAATCAACAGGCACCCAGGCATCCCTAAAGATTTATTTATTTATTTGAGAGACAGAGAGAGAGAGAGAGAGAGCACAAGGGTGGGGGGTGGGACATTGGGAGAGGGTGAGAGAGAATCTCAAACAGATTCCCCGAGTGAGGAGCCCCAACACAGGGCTCGATATTATGACCCTGAGATCATAATCTGAGCAGAAATCAAGAGTGGATGCTTAACCGATGGACCCACCAGGGTGCTCCTAGTCTACATTTTGAAATAGTGGAGTTTTACATTTTTGGCACATGCTTTCTGGCCATTTGGACCATCTTACCTGGGAATTTTCCTCGAGGAGTCCATGGAAACCCAGAACTCACTTTGAAACAGCCACCTTTTGGGAGGTGTGATCTCTGTTGGTTTTCCTGTCTGGCAGCTGCTGGCACTCCTTGGATTTCAACAGGAAGGTGCCGTCTGCTGCTATGCTCACACAGGACTGACACATGACTCAGTGTGAGCTCGAGGCTGAGGGACAGGAACACAGCCCAAGCAGTACCTTTTGCAAAATAGGAAGAGCCAATCCTATGTTGCAACACAGGGTCCCATATGACCTCTTCTGTGGGAAGGAGAAGAGACCAACATTTACAGAGCACCTACTATATGCTAGGTACTTCCTTTCTCTCATTTAACTGACATAGTAGGTATCATTTTCAAAATTCTACAGATGAAGAAAATGATGTTCAGAGAGTGGCACAAGTTATACTGCAGGGCAAAAAAGGGATAGACCTAAGTTTGAGGTTGCCCATATTCTTTCGCTTCAGCAAACTTCTGACACTTTTTTGACCCCAAGCATTCTGCATCACTCAAGTTGTTTTTCTACGCTCTGTGTTGTGTGGCACCAAGTTCATATCCTCAATGGATAGTAATGAACTATGCTGCAGGTGACTTAGGCCGATTTTCTGGAATTTGAGTCAACTGAAGAATCACCCATGGCTCCCTCTTACCAGTGGACACCAGCAGTTAAAAGTGGAGACATGTAGTACTCATTTATCGACCCTTACAAAGGATATATTCTGAAATGAAGAATAAAAAAACAAAAACCAAACAAAAACCCTGCATCCAAAAACCCACAAACCAGTGAAAAGGAAAGCAGAAAAACAACCCAGATCTGTAGATAAATAGGACTTAAAAAACATATATATGTATTAGGGACGCCTGGGTGGCTCAGTGGGTTAAGCTGCTGCCTTTGGCTCAGGTCATGATTCCGGGGTTGGGGATTGAGTCCTGTATCGGGCTCCTTGCTCGGCAGGGAGCATGACTCTCTCTCCGCCTCTGCCTGCCTTTCTGCCTGCTTGTGTGCTTTCTCTCTCTCTCTTTCTGACAAATAAATAAATAAATAAAATCTTTAAAAAATATTATATGATTCAACTCTCAAACCAAAGGATTCAAGGATTTATGTGGAACTTCAGTTATGTTTATGTGGAACTTCAGTTATGTTTAGAGTCATGAAAAGGCATGCTTGGCCTTGTCTCTTCCCAATTTGAATATCTGAGTGCTCTAAGTTCCCATTTTCCACATGGGAAAATGTGTATCATGTGATGTGTATCATGTGATGAGTTAATAAGGAGAAAATATTACTACATTCTCAGCTTTCACATCCCTAATAAAGCCTATGTTTTAAAGCTGTTATGGAACTTTGCTCAGAATCCAGGTTTAAAGACAAATTAAATACATAAAAAACTAAGCAAGACAGCAAAGTTTAGTCACCTGAGAAACAGCTACTAAATGTATCTCTTCAGTAAGGAACATAAGATAAACACTTGGAAAAACTCACTATGCTTTTACTTTCAATTTTACTCTAGGCCTTATTAAATAACACTTTTGGCAAGAAATGTACATGTATAATTTAAAGCCATCCTGATCAGAATGTGTTATAATAACTTGACTATGTAAAAAATTTGTCTTTTTGCTACTGTCATGGAGCTGATCTTCCTGCCAGTTTCAGAGGGTTTAGGTTACAGGGCAGTGCTATTTTACTCCATCTTGAGTAGAGGTAATCAGAGTTGGGGATGATGGGGACTACAGATTACAAGCACCCTCAAAACTTATGCTGCCTGACTATGCCCCTCAAGTACATGGGAGTCGTCAATGAGAGATGACTAGGCAGCCAGTAGAACACTTGGTTTAATTACTCCTCCTTGAGATTTTTCTTCTCCTTCTTCTACTCCCTGATGTGTTGTTGCCAAGGACAGCTATCATCTGCTTTGCTCTTACCCTGTCCACTGAGCGACCTAACTAATCCATTACCATGAGTTCCACCTCCTGTGCTATCTTCAGGTTCCATCCCTTTGCCTTGGGAATTCCATACCTTGGTGATTCTCATTGTCATAGGTTCTGTAATGACACAGGATAAGCTGAAAGATAACTGGTTTCCTTTAGAAACTGGGTGAATCTTAATTTCTCCTCTGCCTAACAAAACTGTGTGTTCTTTATTCCCTTAGTGTGACTTTGGGACAGTCGAAGTTAGCAAAGAAAGACAAAGGTATAAACAGCTGGGAATCGTAAAAGCTCTTACCTCTGCTACTAGACTGGGTCCTGGTCTCAGTATCTGACCAAGTTCCTTTTCTCCAAATCACATGGATGGCATTTTCCTCTTTGGGGATTTTCTGAAAGTGAAAGCAATCATCTCAATCACTGTCATTCAAACACGATGAGATCTGAGGATGGTTGTTACAAGAGTTATGCCAGCTGGGCCAAGCAAATGTAGCTGGCATGCTGCACAAACATGATATGTGGATTGTGATCAGAATGCAATTTATTTTTTTCCTTTCCTACTGCTTTTCTAAACTCTGTTCCGTGGGGAATAATGTTCCCCTAATCATGGTTGAAAACTACCAAACTAGTGATTTTTCTGTTCCCTCACAAGTCACAGATATCCTACAGTTACTTTATTTTATTTTTTTTTAAGATTTTATTTGTTTATTTGACAGGGAGAGAAATCACAAGTAGGCAGAGAAAAAGGCAGAAGCAGGCTCTCTGCTGAGCAGAGAGACCGATGTGGGGCTCAGTCCCAGGACCCTGAGATCATGACCTGAGCAGAAGGCAGAGGCTTACCCCACTGAGCCACCCAGGCGTCCCCTACAGTTACTTTAAATCCCAACCAGAGATGTGGTTTACAATCGAAATGTTCAGGTCAGTGAGATCAAAAGTCCATACCTGCCGATGATAGCTTTTCCCTTCTTTCCTCAGACAGACCTGTTTCTTCCAGGAAACCCTCAGTGGGGAAGGGTGTGGTCCTTTCTCTGTCTTGTGGCACTGGCCACCAGAGGCTCAGAAAGCAAAGTGCACACTGGGGTAGCGATGTTCTTATTTGGCTGGAGGGCTCCTGAGCCCTCAAGGTCCAGCATGTAGTCAGTGCGGGCATCCCTGTGGAGGCCTAGCCCAAGATTACTGAAGATTCTTGTTTTTCTCTGTGGGCTCTTGAGAGGGCATCCTGCTGGGTGTCTCTCTCCTCTAGGTCTCTTTACCTAGAAAGGGGTACCCTGCTTTCAGGTGATTTCCTGTGACTCTTGTTCTTAATTATCGTACATTAGGTGCAAAGTCTCTGGCCTTTTCTTGAGATCTCTTAATCCCTCCAGGTGATCTTATTGGACAAAAAGCCTATACTAGCTCTTCTCCACCTGGGTATTGTTGACCTTAAAAGCCAAACTGCCAGTGAGTTTACCAGCAAAAGACGGATTTATTTGGGAATGGCAGAGAACTGCATTCTGGGACAAACAAGCTACAGCAAAACCATAGGCAAGTCCACAGGACACAGGAGAGAAGGGGAAGTTGGAAAGGCTGTTACAAACAAAAAGTCCATTGGAGTGAACTGGGAGTTGGAAGTAGAGGGGCTTCTCACTGGCTAAGCTGAGAGTCTCTCATGGGCGAGGCTGTTGGGGGAGGGGAAAAGATGGGGGGAGGGCAGGAAGTAAGCCTCTCTTCCTCCTGCTGGGTAGTAAAGCAGCATCGTGTGCATGATCCATCTCTTCTGTTGGGTCTGCAATTGAGGATGAGTGGTAGGACAACAGCTCTCCCTGCTGAATCTTTTGACTCCATTGTAGTGAGGTTTCCCATTATTAATTTTCACATTTCCCCTTTTTTGATTAAGATCTTTCTTTGAAAGCATCACTGATCAATAGTCAGACTCCTTATATTAACGGTTTTGTCCCTCAGTGCCAGGAAGGACCTTCACTAGTTGTCATGTCCTAAGGAGAAGAGAGAGTACAAAGCAGTTGGAAAACACTTAAAGCCGTATTTGAGTAAAAAGAAAGCTTATGAAGGAGAAACTCTCAGGCACTTTCCATCTAACATCTGCATTTTCTCAAGGTCGGAAGTGTTGGAGATCATCTCAAACCGTGATCCAGCATCACCTTGCTGGGCACACTGTTTCTAAAAAGTTCAGCAGTCAATAAAACACAAAATTTGAATTATACAAAACAGAAGTAACATAATGATTCCAAGTTATGTGATGGAACTAAACCAGGACTCTGGATCTCAAAGTAGGCAACTTACATATTTCTTTTGCCCCTACTTTGACTTAGGGGAGAAAAGTTCTATGACTGTATACCTGAAGTTACATATGCCTCCCGGAAGTCTGAGCTTATAGCAGTCATGAGAGCAGAATCATGGGTCCTGCAAAAGTGCACTGAAAGAATTCACTGGTTGCATTTGGGAAGATACAGTCCAGATACAAACATGAAGCAATACCTAATGAACTTTTTGCAAATGGTAAAGCCTCCAAGATGGTTTAAAACAGTATGGCTCTGTCAAAAGAACTCTTTGGAACCAAATGTATTATTGGTAAAATAGCCTCTAAGGTCACACATTCAGAGACCATGAATTGGGTAAGAATCCAAAGTTAGTTAATAGTTCAGATGAAAGAAAACTCTAGTGAATGCTGAACCTTTCAACCCTTCAGAAGCAGCAAGTGAAAATTTAATTTGTCCCAGGATCATGATGAGGGTGTTTCCAAAAGGCCATAATCAAAAGATGAGTTCCCCCCTTTTTGCAAGTGTTTGAGAGATGCAGACAAGAGCCTTGTCTTTCCATGAAAGAGACAGAAGAAGCAATCGTGAGAAAAAGGTATACAGATCTGGTCCGCACATCTTGGAAAAGTGATCGCGTCAGATGTCATCTGCTTCAATTCTAGGAAATCCTTACTTTCAGGTCACCAGATGGTGTGCAGATCTAATCAGGATTTGGTGCTTTCTTTAGATGTGTTGCGTGAATACAAGGCTCTATTCCCTGGAGTTTGGCAGCACAAGCGTTGGTTTGCAGTCTCTGATAAGGGTTTTCCAGCAAGGCTGAAGAGTCTTTCCGGGAGGAGTCTCTTCCAACAGATGAAAAATCCAGGTTGCAAGTTTTGATACATAAGGTCATTTCTTCCTGGGATTGCAATGTGAAAATACTGCTCTACCAAAGCATGATTATTTTTAATGGAAACAATGAGGCCTTTACATTACCGAAGTATTTCTCTTCTTAGTAACTGTGGGTCAGACAAGGCAGGAGCCAAGTGCGCTGGACATCCTGTGAGTATCTCAAAGGATGAGAGTGCATGAGTTCCCAACTGAATGGAAGATGGACCAATGGTAATGCTTTAGGCCAAGCATTTAGAAAGTTTCTACAAATGTTGCCAGTCGAGTCTTAACAGTGCTCTTAGTGTGTGTGATTGAGGACCAGAAATAATATGCACAATGAAAGTGTTGTAAAACTGGCCAAATAGGTCAGATTTGTTGAAGCACTTGACCAGTAAAATGGGCTCCCAGATCACTATGAAGTTCAAAGCATTTCCCATGTAGGGATAATCTTTTCTAACAGAAGAAGGATTGGTTTGTCTATAAAGGG
Source organism: Mellivora capensis (assembly GCA_004024625.1). Lineage (NCBI taxonomy): Eukaryota > Metazoa > Chordata > Mammalia > Carnivora > Mustelidae > Mellivora > Mellivora capensis. The sequence goes on along the minus strand of PISX010009165.1, from coordinate 2,485 downwards.
AAAGCTTAGGTCCAGTGAGAAAACATACAGACTACGACTAAAATGTATTTACCCACGAGAGGGGAAAGTTGTATAAAATCCATCTATATGAACTGGTTTCCCTGGCTTATGCTTTGGACAGACGGGGACAAGCAAGGTAAGCACTTTTCCCAGCCTTATTAACTTTCCCCACCAATAATGGTTCATGAATGCTATCATTTTTGTCAGTAGACCAATGCTCTAATGTATGTACAGTTGTTAAGTATTGAGAATTTTAGAATTTCTGGGAAGGCCAGATTGTTATTTGGTCTAAACCAGAGTTCTCTATCAAGTCAATGATTATTAGATTTGTAGTTCTGACTTTCCTTCTCTTGGGTCAATTTTTGGGTATCTCATCAATTTTTCCAAAATTACCATCTGGGAAAACATCCCTTTGGACCATGACAGAAGTTTTGCTATTGGTTTCCTGGAGAGCAGCAATTTTTTTTTTTTTTTTAATCAACAAGGTGGATTACTTTGGCCCCCAGGGAGTTGAGTCTGGAATGTCGGGAATCCTTAGTAGCTAGACTAGCCAATAAGAGTATGGCATCTAATAAATTTTGGACATAAAAACAATTTTAAATTTATTCTCATAAGATGTAAAGATACCTCATTATTTCCATCATATTCCAGAGTTGTGAAGTACCCCAAAGGCATACCAACTGTTGGTGTAAATGTCTGTGGTTTTATCCTCCACTAAGGTAGAAACTTGAGTAAAAACTCAGCCCATTAGACTGAAGTAAGGGTGTTGTTTCAGTGACTTCAAAAGGAGTTGCAATCGCATAGCCAGCACCAAATTTATCATTTTCATTCTTTAAGAGCCATCAGTAAACAATGAAAATCTGCATTGGTTAGATGAGTCTCCTGTAAATTGTCATGGGGATTCAAAAGGTAACCTGCTAGCATTGAGCATTGGTGAGGGGTTTGATCTGGATCCAAATGTAGTCCTTGTTTCAAGATTATATGCTCTAGGGGTACCTGGGTGGCTCAGTGGATTAAAGCCTCTGTCTTCAGCTCAGGTCATGATCTCAGGTTCCTGGGATCAAGCCCTGCATCGGCTCTCTGCTCCGCAGGGAGCCTGCTTCCTCCTCTCTCTCTGCCTGCCTCTTTGCCTACTTGTGATCTCTGTCTGTCAAATAAATAAATAAAATATTAAAAAAAAAGATTATATGCTTTAAGTATCTAACCTCAGTTTGACCAAACTTCAAATTCTCCTTGGACACTCAGTGTCCTTTTAGGCCAGAAGTTTTAACAGATGGATGCTGTCTTCCTGAGAAGACATTTGAGAAAAGGGGAGCAGAGATGCAAATCATCTATGCATTGCAACAAAGTAGAGCCTGATGAAAACCTTGTATCATCTAAGGTTTATGAAAAGGACAGACCCTCTCTGAAATGGTAGGGCCTTACTGTCCAAGTGTACTTTCATTCTCCCCAAGTTAAAGCAAAAAACATATTGACTATTCTTATCAACTGGAATACTAAAAATGCACTGCATGGATCAATCACAGTGAAAAATTTGCTTTTAGTGTAAACAGATGTTAGTAGTACACAGAGGTTGGGAACAACAGACTGCTGAGGGATTACAGCGTTCTTTATAGCTCGGAGGTTCTGGACAAAACTCCATCCTTGGCCATTGGGGTGCTTTTTTGTTTTTGTTTTTGTTTTTTATAGGTAAAAGAGGTGTATTACAGGCACTAGCAATGAGTCTCTGAGCCTTGAAAGGCTTCTTTATTTATAGGGTATTGATTAATTGTGGAGAGAGGTTGTGAGGGATCTATTTGAAACTTGGTGATCACTCAGGATTCTGCCAACATTAGGTGAAAATTTTGCATAAATAGGATAGTAGCTGACCCAAGAGGAAGAAGTGACCAGTGTCCCCAGACTCAGCTACAGTGCTGTCAGAGACAGAGCATAGAAAAGATGCTGAAGGGCATTTATTTCCCCTGGTTGGCAATTTTGATTACTATTGTCAAATTCTAGAAGCATTTCCCTCTTTTGGGAGAAAGAAATTCTGGCTTGATATTTTTCTAAGAAACCTTCGCCCAATAAATGAATAGAGGCAGAAGAACCAAGGAGAAAATGGTGTGCATTTCTCAAAAGGTCTAGAGAGAAGCGACTTTTTTCAGAGATAGGAACCTACTGAAGTTTATCAGAGAACCCCATTATTTGAACCTTTTTAATACTCCAAGGCAGGGCCTGGCTTTACAGCAGTGGGGTTAAGCCCTCAGAGTGTAGCTCAGGTGTCAATACGGACACAGAAAGAGACTCATTCCCAGTGGAGAGCTGAGCTGATTGAGAGGGAGGTGCGGGAAGTGCCCCTGTAGTTTCTCTGGGCCCTGACACTGGGAATTTGGGATGTCATCAGAAAGACTGACTAGGGGGCCACAGGCACCTGGTGCACATAAATTTTAAACAATTTTTAAAAAATTCTCTTGTTCTTTGCAATAATAACATGAATTAGAAGGTG
>PISX010009164.1:0-77388 GCA_004024625.1 Mellivora capensis | reverse complement strand
TTTTTTTTTTTTTTTTTTTTTGGTGAGTTTTTCCGCCTTGTCATTTTGTCCAGATAAGAGTATATGAAGGAGCAAATAAAATACTAAAAGGGTGGCAAAGACCCCAGGAAAATGCACTTTAACCAAATCAGAAGAGACCCCAAATCATGGGAGGGAGAAAGGGGATAAAAAGTTCAGAAAAAAAAATTTAAAAAAGAAAACAGATAAAGAAAAAAATATAAAAAAAGAAAAAAAATATATATATATTAGACTGGTGACTAGAACAGGGTCACCCACTTAATTTTGGGAGTATTTTGGTCTCTTAGAAGAAACTACCTCCCAAAATTTTAAAGAATGAAAAACGTATATAAGGGTAAAAACAATGCAGGGATGGAATATACCTATAAAGATTGAAAATTTTTTTTTTAATTTCTAAAAAAGGAGTTGATAAAGTAAGTTGGTTGGGAGAATAAAGAAAAAGAAAGTGGAGAGAATTTTCTCAGACTGGAGACTAGAACAAGCCCGGAGCTAGATTTAGGGTATATTTTGATCTATTAGAAGAAATTGTACCCCATATTTTTTAGAAGAAAAAACCCTATGTGTTTACAAAAAATAAAGTTAAATACAATGAAGGATAAAATATGACTATAATAATGAAGTTTCAAAAAAGATCATTATTATTTTTTTATGAAAGGTATTGTTAAGATAAACTAGTTAAAGAACGTTAAAAAAGAAAAGGGTAAAAGTTAAAAAAAATTAGCAGAAAAAAAATAAAAAAAAATTAAATTAACTGCAAGACTAAAGAATCATGGGGAGAAAGCCATGAGTTCTGTGCTTTGCTTTCTCCTCCTCTGGAATTCTGCTACTCTCCTTGGTAAGTGAACTTGGTCTTGGCTGGATTTCTTGTTGATCTTCTCAGGGAGGGGCCTGTTGTAGTGATTCTCAAGTGTCTTTGCCCGAGGCAGAATTGCACTGCCCTTACCAGGGGCCGGGCTAAGTAATCAGCTCGGTTTCACTTTCAGGAGCTTTTGTTCCCTGAGCGCTTTCCGTAGAGTCCGGAGGACGGGAATGAAAATGGTGACCTCCCAATCTCTGGCCCGGAGGAGCCGAGAGCTCGGGGCCCCACTCCTCGGTGCGCCCTCAGAGAAAAGCCCCAATCACTCCCGTCTCCGTGGCCTCTGGCTACGCTCCGAGCTCACCCAGCCTGCGACCGGTTCAAGGTAACCCCGAGCTGAGAGCTCACTCCTCGGCTCTGTCTCTGTAGCCGGCTTCCCCGCTCTAATACCTGTGAGTTCTGCGACATTCAGACACCCCCAATCCTTCTGTGACCGTGCGGGACTTGGGGCCATGCTGACCCCGCGTGGGCTTCACCCTGGTTTAGCCTCTGGAGTAATGTCCCTCAATGGAGCTGACTTTTAAAAGTCCTGATTTTGTGCTCCATTGCTCCGCTGCTTGCCGGGAGCCGGCCCCTTCCCCCATGGTCTATCTTCCCGTTGCTTTGGATTCACTTCTCCACTGGTCCTACCTTTCAGAAAGTGGACAATTTTCTGTTTCTAGAATTGCTGTTCTTCTTCTCTTCAATCTCCCTTTGGATTTGTAGGTGTTTGCAATGGTTTGATAAACTATCTAGCTGATCTCCTGCTACCTGATGTAGTCTCAGCCTGCTACTTCTCCACCATCTTGACTCCTCCCTTGGAATATATTTTTTAAAAACAAGTCTAGCAAAGGACACTTTTTCCTTCCTGTATTCCAATGGAGGAAAGGAAATTAATTAGTTGATTAATTTCATATAGCCCATGGGTGTCAAATACAGATATAACATTTATTGCTGTATCTTCTCATTTTCATTATACATAAAGAAAAAAAAAAAAGCTCTTGGGTCTGCAGATGTTGATGAGAATAATTTTTACTTAGATCTGTCCTTTAGTTTCATACTACCATTCCATATAATGACTGTCTATAAAACTACAAAAGAAATGTCTTTCAGTATCTCTTTACCATGACTGTAAACATCCATCCAAATAATCTTTTAAAAATATATATATATATTTTAAATTAGAGAGCGTGTGCACATGTTTCGTGCATGGAGGAAAAGCAGACTCCCCGCTGAGCAGGGATCCTGATGTAGGACTCTATCCCAGGACCCTGAGATCATGACCTGAGCCAAGGGCATACATACGCTTAACCAACTGAACCACCCGGGTGTCCCCTTCCCCCATCCATATAATCTTATATGATGGTTCCTCTTGGAATTATAGCCACTGAAGCCTAGTGTGATTGTTCAGTAAAAAAAACAAATCCAGTTTATATTCTATATTTCTGAAGATTATAGCTGGGCCATTTTAATATAGAGCTGAGAATTATAGCTATGTTATCAGATAGCAGACAATACGAAACCTCTCCTTTGTGAAAATGTCTCTGGTTTGTCTGCCCTAAGGGCTGGCACCTATCCCTAATGATCTAGTTCTTCAGATTATAAATAGTGTTTTGTGTATGTTACATTTAGATATTATATATATATATATATTAGTGTATATTATGGTCACTTGTTATTATAAATATCCTACATGAATTATCTCAATATGTCCCCCAAACAAACTTATAAAGATAACGTTTTTTTTCATGGCTATCCCATTTCACTGAGGAGGAAACTGAGGCACAGCGATATCCCCAATAATGTTTCCAAAGGCAGTGTTAGTATGGATACAACAGGGATTCATACACAAGTGGCCTCTTATTCACTGGGTTTTACAGTTAATATTTAAGGTACTGGTTTCCAGGAGACCTCCAGTAAAGAGTAAATACCAGCCAAAAAGACAACTCTCTCAGTTATCAGTTGTACTTAAATGCTTGTCATTTATTTACTAAGAAATTGATACACCTGTTAGAATTAGTCCTGTCAATTTCTCTTAGCATTATCTTGGGAAACAGGATCCTAGTAAAATAGTATATAATTAGGGGGAGTGAAGAGGAGAGAAGGATGGGTCTTGAACAGGAATTGCTGTTTTGAAAGGGCAGTTTGGATGGGGAGTCGCACTAGTGGGTTCCTCGGGACCAGGGGACAGAAGCATAAAGACAGCAGGCATCTTGTGACATGGGGCTGGCATCTGGTGCATAGAAAGAGAAAGTAATAAGTTGCCAAGGAATGATCTTCCCTTTGGCCAGTCTTTTCCAACACTGTTTTAATTTCTCTCCATAACACAGTGACAGTGTGCTAATCTACTCTGAATTTTCAAATGGATTCAAATATGTTTGAAAGTCTAAAGCTATAGAAAAAATGTTTATCTACAAAATTAAATGCAAAAAAAAAACACACCCAACAATTTGCCTTGCTTACAAGATGGTAGAAACTTGGGCATGCCATGGTTAATACTTAGGTAACTAGAGGTGATCTCAAGGGATTTAGTTTCTAATCAAAATTCAAAATGCAAGCTCTATCAATTTTTGTGTGTGTTCTCTTATTCAATATGTATTCTTTTATGAGCCATTTCTATAATTCTTTTTGAGTCCCAGCACTATATGAGTCACACATTTTACTAAGAGTTTTAATTTTTCAATACACTGAATCCTTGATAAAAATCAAAAGTATGATTTTTCCCCCCCATCTGTAATCAAAGAAAACCAAATTCAAAGGCTCTTCTAGAATGGGCTTTCATATCTCAGATCATCACTTATCTACCCTACTCAGTTCCAGTTCTGTTTTCCTCAAAACATTATGATTGGGCAAGTCTTGTAATAACTATCTTTGTGAAGGGTGGAACTTTTTGCATGGGCCGATTACAATGTTTATGTAAATTACTTCAAAATTTGGCAAATCCCTTTCTAGAGACAGGGATTCTTCCTGTTATTATTCTGCGCAAATCGGCTCGACTCTCTGATCTTTGTATTATAAAAACAAAATGCCTTTACTGAATCCTGACATGTCATGAGTTTGACAGTGCTAAATTGCTTCTCAAAAGCAGCAAATGTTCCAGCCTGCCCTCTTCTTCTTTGGAAAAAAGAAAGAAAGAAAGAAAGAAAGAAAGAAAGAAAGAAAGAAAGAAAGAAAGGTTTAAAAAAAAAAAAAAGCCTATTCTAATTTCTTAACCACTGAAAAAGAGCAAAGCTCACATCAAGTGTGACTCATGATAACAAATCCGACACTTTTCTCTCTCCTCCCCTTGTCCCTTTAAAAACTGATCATGTACTCAGTTGCCTTCTGACTCGTTCAAAGTATCCTAAAATTCTTAAGCAAGAGAGGAAGGAGTGTTTGGCTCAGTTCTTGAGGATGATTCAGTCAACCACTCCAAGAATGGGGGAAGACTGGCCAGCACTGTAAAGTACAATGGTATTGCTGTGTATATACTGGTCATCTCCCACCATTTATTTCTATATTACCAGTTAGCTCTAAAATTAGCAACTGTTAAGAAACAAGTAAACAAACAAAGCCCCTCATTAGGTTTAGACAACCAGTTATTGTTCTAAGCTCCAGGTCTCTAGAAATGCAAATTTCTATGGCAAAGAGTCAAACAACTTTCCCTCCCTCCCCTTCTTCAGCTCTTCTATCCAGAAGTCCTGACAGCTGTTCCCATGAACAGCTGCTTTTCAACTCCCAATCGTTGAAATGGTATGATGGCTTCAGAATAAAATTATGGGTATGCCTCCCACAGTTCTGGGATGGGTGGATGGTAATCCTGATAGGTAACCAAACCTACTTAAAAGGTCTGTCTTCTATTGCAAACAGGAATTGGTGTTGTATATGACCTTTGATCAGAAAGCTGAGTATAGCACATGAATATGCTCTTTCCATTTTAACATCAGATCAGCCTCCCTTTTATTTTGATGTGTAATTAACACAATTCCAATATTTAAAATTCAACCAGTTCTTACTGAGTTTTTACTGTATGCTAGTTACTAGGCTAGGTTCTATTGACAAATACAGAGGTAAGTAAGGCATGTTCCCAACTTGAGTCTCCATGGATGACACTTCTAAATCACCTGGACCCATCTAAGCAAGGACGGGACTTAGTCTTTGGTGTAGAGGGAGGCATTTATCATGTCTAAAGGCACTTTTGGTTGTCATGACTAGGGAGGGGACTGGTACTACTGTTATCTAGGTGGTAGAGGTCAGGGATGCTGCTAAACATCCTATAATCACAGGACAGCTCCCCATAACCAAGAATGATCTGGCCCAACAGGTCAGTAGTGGTGAGGCTGAGAAAATCTGGCATAAAAGAACTCCATAAATCAGGAGTGGAGGTTAGAAAAGACTATCTGGCATTTCTCCAAATAAGGTTGTTCTTTTAAAAGAATAAAAATGTGTATTCATTTTAGTAGACAGAAGAGAGGACAAGTTGGTGGGTGAGTAAAACTGAGAGGTCTTTGTGTGTAGAACAATGCTAAAGGGTCTTACCCTCTTTTAGAGATGGCAGTGGTTGCAGATGAAAGATACTGCCATACTGGCCCTTAAGATAACAATAGTAATGGCACCAACTCCAACAACTAACCTCTGTGCACTTAGGAGCTAAGCACTTTTCTAAACACTTCTCATATTAAATTTGCAACTACATTATCTAAGTGGATACTGTTACCCTGCATGTTTTAGAGATGAGAAAGCTCAGGAGTAGTTAATCAATGGTTTCATGGTCACTCAGGGTATATGTGGTAGGGCCTTGATTAAAATCCAAGTGGTAGAGATGCCTAGGTGGCTCAGTTGGTTAAGCATCTGCCTTTGGCTCAGGTCATGATTCCAGGGTCCTGGGATAGAGCCCCACATCTGGCTCCCTACTCAGCAGGAAGCCTGCTTCTCCCTCTCCCACTCCCCCTACTTGTGTTCCCTCTCTCACTGTGTTTCTCTCTGTCAAATAAATAAATAAAATCTTTAAAAACAAAATAAAACAAAACAAACAGAATAAAACCAGTAGTGTGGACTTGGGGTCTTTTTTCTTAACTATGAATGAATAAACTGTCTCTTCCTGTATGCACCATATAAATTTTACTCCATCTCAGCTACACTTCAGGTAGGTGGGCTTGGGCAAGTTATTTTCTCTGTGCTTTACCTTTGTCATCTGTATGGTGGCTCTCCTATTTGATTTTGGTTGTGGTAGGGTTTAACTGAGTTAGTGAATGGAAGGCATTTAGAACAACAACAACAACAACAACAAAGTTCTCAATCCATTTTACCCATAATGATGACAATGATTCTTCTCTGAGGCATCTGTGTTTTAGGATGGGGGGCATTGTGTGGGGAGCATGCACAACTTTTGGAGTCCAGCAGAGCTGGTCTACATCCTTTCACTACTTGTAGTTAGCTACTCAACTTTCATTAAGCTAAGAAACTCTTTGGTCCTTGTTTTTCTTTTAAAAATAATGTTACTAAATGGAAATAATCCTTCAGGAAAAAATAAATGTAAAATATTTTGTGGAAATGCATGGTTCAGTATCTAAAAGAGAAATCAATCAACAGAAATAAAATCTTAAACACTGGGAACCTTCGGGGGAATCCTAATTTCATGTTAGCTTCCCTACTATCACCTGATCATGCCGTTCAAGTGTATTTCATCCTTTTGTAAAATCATCTCTGGTATGAGAAGATTGTCTTCTATGCTTAGGTAGCCAGCATAGGTCACTAAGAAGTTTTGCGTGCTCATGGTAAATCCATGATGATAAATCCATTTACCATGCACATGGTAAATCCAGTGTGTGCATGTGTGTGCATGTGCACATACAAGCACACACAGACATACATACGAACAGACATATGCCCATAGAAAACCAAAGAGGACAAAGACATGGCCTACCTTGCCTACTTGTTTACCTTGTCCTCTTAACAGGTGGTCTAGGAGAGGGCATGATAGAAAGAGCTGGGGGCCATGAAAAGCCGATTCTGATGGATGGTTTGAGAACACATGAGCTAACAGAGGATTCAGTTAGTATGACTGGAAACCAGAAGTATATAAACATTATCCACAGCTTTTATCGATGAAAATGTCCATTACCCGGCATTTGTCCTGTCTTAGATAATTGATATTTTTCATAGTTTCTCTTATACACTACATGTGTTTTGCTCTCTAAAGATATTTAAATAAAACTATCTTTCTCTGAATATATGTCTTGAAGCAAGCTCCTTTTTAGGAATACAAACAGTCATTGGCCAGGATTGAAATGTATGGCTCGGGAGACCACATGGTACACAAAGGCAAGATACCTGGGAGGTCAGTGACTAACAACTTCAGCTCTTTCATGAATCAGTAATCTGGCAGTGAAGCATGAAGGATATGATACAGGATCATGGCCCTCTTGGGTCATTAAATACTCTTTTGATATATCAACTGTTTCCAAAGAAGTGACAATTTTACTCAGATACAGATCAGTTACTAAGAAAGTTGGATTACAGGATCAATTGTGTGTCATATTTCTTTTAAGATTTTATTTATCTATTTGAGAAAGAGAGCACAAGCAGGGGGAGGGGCAGAAGGAGAGAATCTCAAGCAGCCTCTGCTGAGCATGGAGCCATATTATTCTGCAGGATCTAAGGGGGTATGTAAATGAGTCGATTGGTATAATGCCAAGGAGGTTATAGAACAAGGAAGTCCTGGTTTTCTTGTTAGTGTTTTCTTTGTTTCACTGCATAGTCCTCTACTTCTACTTCTGAACCTAGTCAGGAGTCCAAAAGGACATCAGATTTAAGAGAGGCATGACCGTCTTTATCAGACGGCTCCTTGTGTCATATTATCCTTTGAGATGGGTTCTTGTTTCCCCTAAAAGTCTAATTATGATTGATTTCCTGTCTTCCTCTAAAAGTCCCTCAGGATGAATGGCGTCCATCCCAATCACCTGCAGGTATCTGGGTCCCTCATATATCCATCATGAACTGGATATGTCCATGCCTCAATCTTCCTTGGTTCCATTACCCTTCACTCTGACCTCCAGAAACTTTTGTTGCCTTCGGCAAAACTCCCGGATGTTAGGCTTTTCACTGGAAATTTCTCTTCTGTTTCTGTTTTCACATGAGCTTTTTTTTTTTTAATATTTTTTTTATTTCTTTTCAGCGTAACAGAATTCATAGTTTTATTCCACACCCAGTGCTCCATGCAATGCGTGCCCTCCATAATACCCACCACCAGGCTCCCCCAACCTCCCACCCCCCGCCCCTTCAAAACCCTCAGGTTATTTTTCAGAGTCTATAGTCTCTCATGGTTCATCTCCCCCCCGCAATTTCCCTCAACTCCCTTCTCCTCTCCATCTCCCCATGTCTTCCGTGTTATTTGTTATGCTCCGCAAATAAGTGAAACCATATGATGATTGACTCTCTCTGCTTGACTTATTTCACTCAGCATAATCTCTTCCAGTCCTGTCCATGTTGCTACAAAAGTCGGGTATTCATCCTTTCTGATGGAGGCATAATACTCCATAGTGTATATGGACCACATCTTCTTTATCCATTCGTCTGTTGAAGGGCATCTTGGTTCTTTCCACAGTTTGGCAACCGTGGCCATTGCTCCTATAAACAAGACAGCATGGTACTGGCATCAAAACAGACACATAGACCAATGGAACAGAGTAGAGAGCCCAGATATGGACCCTCAACTCTATGGTCAAATAATTTTCGACAAAGCAGGAAAAAACATACAGTGGAAAAAAGACAGTCTCTTCAATAAATGGTGCTGGGAAAATTGGACAGCTATATGTAGAAGAATGCAACTCAACCATTCTCTCACATGAGCTTTAACCTAAGTTTTCTCAGAATCACCTGGGATATTTGTTAAAGCACAGGTCAAGGGGGCCCTACCCTCCCATCTTTGATCCATTAGTCTATGGTAGGGACCCAGAATTTGCATTTCCCTCAAGTTCCCTGGTGATGCTGATGCTGCTGGGTTGGGGACCACATTTTGAGGACCAGTCCTCCAACAAAAGCCTGGTGACCCCCTGAGGACACAGTTTCCCCTACATTCCTTTCAAGTGGCAACTGTTGTTCCCTCACATATAATTATAACTTGAGATGGTTTTGGTGTTTGCTTTGCTGCTGACAGCTGTTTCCTTACTATCCCTCTCCACTCCTTCCTGAAATACCCCACAGAGCCATCAGAGGATGACACTGCAACACTTCTTGTGGCCATTCCTACAGACCTTCCAGTCACTCCCTCTTCCTCACTGAAAAATGTCAGCATCTGGCCAGCCATTCTTCCCTCTTTTATGATCCCTGCTAACACTCTTGGTGTCTTCACTGTCTACATGCATGATCTGTGACCCTCCCACCATTCCTCTATTACTCCCTCCACCTTACTTTCCTCATTTCGCTTAGATTCCAGACCCCAAAACTCCAACTTGCTCTTCAAGGAAAACCCTCCTATATTTTCCCTGCAAACCCAAACCCCACAAACTTAAACCCAACTTTGACTATTCTGGGCCTGGACCCAAAAAGCCTTACACAGCTGGAAAAACAAAACAAACAACAGAGAATGAAGCTGCCAGTTTCTACTTTAAATATATGATTAAAAAAATTCAAAAGGGCTTTCCACACGATCATAGCACGGTTCTCTATTTTGGCAATCAGTAACTGGGTAGAAGTTGAAAAGGCCGTCCAGAGTCTCTGACAAGAGCAAGAATAAAGTACTGGCTGCGAGTTTGGGTTTTAGAGTCAAACATATCTGAGTCTGTACTTGTCTCTAATTTTTGTCAGTTGAGTGTCGTGAAACACTGTCTTTTTACAGCTTTGTTGCCTCATCTAGAAAATGGGGAAAATGATAGCGTAAACTATAAACTTAAGGGTTTTGTTTTTTTTTTAAAGAAGATTCAATGATAGAAAGCCTTTCAAATATTTAGTTCCTAGTGACCAGGAAGCACTTGATAAATATGAGCTAGTGTCAAGAATGTTATTGAATTTATACCCCATCACTTAATTTTGACCAAAGCGGATACATCTTTGGAACATAAGGTTAAAGTGTCCACAAATTAAGATCCTTCTGTTTCTAGTTTTTCCAATACTGATCTCTAAGTGGCATCTGAGTGAGTTAATGTGTGTGTTGTCACAGCACGGATCTAATTGGCTAATGGGAAGGATCCAGTGACTTGGTTGTTCTGCTGGCCCGAAGTAAACCTTGACTCTCCTGCAAAATCAAGTTGTAATCTATCGGCACATATACAAATGTTTTTCCTGGAATAATTAAATGTTTTCCAAGTTCAGCCATGGCCTTGTCTTCTACCTTCTAACAAGCAGAGTGAAGTGAAAACAGTTTAGAGGAAGCTGTAATGTACTAGTGAGTAAATCTTCTGTTATGAGACAGTAATTCTGGTTTCCTTAACAACCATTAAGTGGAGCCATTCATGAGATGTGGTCAGTCATTATGGAGAGAGTTGACAACAGGTGCAAGGCTTTGTTTCCAGAATTCAGTTCATCATGGCAAAATCAGATTATTTTTAAGTCAACTAATAAATGACGTAGAAAATGGGAGAAGGGGGGTTTAGGGGCAGCTTAGAGTGGACAACAGAGGTCTGGTAAGAATAGTTTAAAAATTTATCGGTGGAGGGGAAAGCAAAGCAAGAAAACACTAAAGACAAAACTACAGAGGGTCACCATTGGGAAATTCCCATTAGCAATGGCAAGAGAAAGATGAAGAAGGTAATGATTAGCAAGTCCATAGCCATTATCACTAATGGCTGTCTTCCCATCTGTCCCAAATGCCACGAAACCTAAATATCTAATTATACTAAATTTAATGTCTCGATAAAAAGCCTTTGTTTATTCCTTAGCACTTTCAGAGAGCAAATATTTTATTTGAGCAAAGGTTATTATGAAATTGAGATCACTGTGGACAGTGTGGTTAGACAGCAGATTTTCTCCTCAGCATCAGGTGCTTTAAAAGAAAACCATTACCAGCTTACAGCTTTAATGTGATTTAGAACATCACCATATTATAATTTTAGCTATAATGTGAAATTCTTACAATGTACAATTGCCTCTTCTGGTTTCAAAACAAAATGGGAAATAACACACCCAAGAAGATATAGGTGGGTTAATAAGAGGAAAGCCAGTGAAGAAACTCCTGTATTCAGAACAAGCCACATTTTTTTTAAGGTTTTATTTATTTATTTGACAGACAGAGATCACAAGTAGGCAGAGAGGCAGGCAGGGAGAGAGGAGGAAGCAGGCTCCCCGCTGAGCAGAGAGCCCGATGCGGGGCTTGATCCCAGGACCCTGGGATCATGACCTGAGCTGAAGGCAGAGGCTTTAACCCACTGAGCCCCCCAGGCGCCCCAGAACAAACCACATTTAAAGCTACTATAGAATAAGACAAGTGGTCACCAAGAAATAATAAGGAATGTGCAAAAGTAACTTTCAAAATTGTAAAATCACTGCTATACATATAAACACATTTCTTATTTTGTCATAAATGTTTAAAAAATTTTTAAGTGTCCTAAGTACATCAAATCAATATAAAACTAGCCAGAGAAGGCCCACTGGTACCTTTGAAACCTATTAATATTCTAGGATTGTTGCAAGGCTAAGATGATATATGTGACAACAACAATGCTTGGTATAAATAAAATGCTCAATAAATGTTATTAATAATGTCACCATCTTCGTGATCATGATCTTCATGATATTCTGTGAAAAGTATGTATATCCTGGCTTATCAAATTAACCAAACGATTACCAGCTTTTAAGATCATGGAAGTGTGTTTTCCCTTAGCTATGATACTTTTACAAATTTAAGAGTTTTGAGGAAGGACTGATCCAATAGATCATAAACCATTTCATAGACTTGTTATAGGTGGAAAGATAAATAAGCAGGAAAAACAAAGCAGGTTATATTGCCAAGAGATACTGTTTACAACACTGACTCTCAGTATTTTGAGCAATATTTGACAAGATCTGAAATACTTCAAGATTCACCACCAAAAAAAAAAAAAAAAAAGATTCACCACCAAGTGCTTTTTTTTAAGTAAAGGACTTGTTTTCTAATTGCAGTATCACATAATTTTAGAAAATTTTACAAATCACAAGTATGAGTTTAATGAAATTTTATAAGACGAAGCTATGAAACCATGACCCAGATCCGAATGTTGAGCCTGGAAATTCTCTCTAATTGCCTTTCTATAATCTCTTCAAGACAAAGATAGCCACTATTTTAATTTGTAGCTCATAGACTAATTTGGCTTGTTTTTTTTTTTTTTTTTAAAAAGAATCTTCAGATGAAATCTTTTGGGTCAGGCATCTTTTTTCAACATTATGTTTATATCATTTTTTAAAAAGATTTTATTTATTTATTTGACAGAGAGAGAGACAGCGAGAGAGGGAATATAAGCAGGGAGAGTGGGAGAGGGAGAAGCAGGCTTCCCACCCAGCAGGAACCCGATGTGGGGCTCCATCTCAGGACCTTGGGATCATGATCTGAGCCTAAGGCAGACGCTTAATGACTGAGCCACCCAGGTGCCCCAACACTATGTTTATATCATTTTAGCTTATCAGAGATTTCTCATTTCCATTGTTATAGGATATTGTTTTCAATACACTTCTAGTTGGAGTATTTTATGTATTTATTATATTATTATTATCTGTATATTTACTATATTTTATCTTTGTTTAGTGCTTCTAGCTATGTTATGTTCTTTCAAAGAACTCCTATTCAAAGAATGTCCCTAATATTTACTTTAATGTTGATAATGAATTATCTTTTTTTTTTCCTGGAAATATCTTTATTTCACTTCCATTTTAAACAAGTTTGCTCAATACAGAATTATAGGTTAACTTTTTTGGGGAAGGGTTTTTTGGATGTTATCTTTTCCGCTGAAAAGTGAAATATCAAACTTATTGTATTTCATTGAAGGGCATTTGTCCATTCTCTAGGTGATTTTAAACTTTTGTCTTTGTGGGTTTTTTTTCCCCCAAGCAATTTTCATTTGATATGCCTGTGTGTAATTTTTTTTCTTCTTGTTTGGGATTTGTTAAATGTTTGAATCTATGGGTATTAACCATCTTTGAAAAATTGTTGGTCAATATTCCTTCAAATAACCCACTTCTGGGTTCTGACCTATCCTCTTTCACCTGTTATTCTAGGAATCAAATTTCATATATTTTAGACTTTCTACCATGATCCATGTATCTCCTATGTCCTTTTCTGTTTTTCTTTCTGGATTTTAGTCTGATATTCTACCCACCTGATAGCTGAATCATTCTCTCTTCTATCTCATCTACAATCTGTTGAGTTTTTAACTTCATTTTCACTTTTTTCTTCTTCAGGTCAGGCCTTCCATTTGATTTTTCAAATAAGTTCCATCTCCTTTTCGAAATTGTCTAGCTTTCTGAATATATTAACTTTCTATCTGAAAACCCTAATGCCTGGATCACCTCCAAATCTGTATCTGTTTTCCAAGTTGGGTGTTTTTTTATGGTCCTGTTTTATGACATGCCTCTTGATTTTTTTTTTAATTGGCTATCGGCTCTTGTGTATGAGCAATTATTGAGGATTTAGAGGATAATACCTTTAAAGATTTTATTTACTTATTGAGATAGAGAACACAAGCAAGAGGAGGGGCCAAGGCAGAGGGAGAATCTCAAGCAGATGCCAGGCTGAGCACAGAGCCCGACACGGGGCTCAATCCCGCCACCCCAAGATCATTACCTGAGCTGAAATCAAGAGTCAGGCACTTCACCAACTGAGCCACCCAGGCACCCCAGATATTATCTTTCTATAGAAAATATTTCATTTTCTCATGGCAGCCTAGGGTGTAGCATTGATGAGAGCTAAGTTGATCTATTTCCAGAGTGCTCATTCTCCTGATCTACAGACCTCTCAAGCTGTCTACTAAAAGCCTGGCTTAAACCCAGATTATTATCTCTAAATGCTATGAGACTGCCAATAGTTTGCCTCTAGTTAGCTGTCACTGCCATTTTAGGCTTGCCTTCTCAGGCTCTCTCCCTGCACACCTTTAGTATTAGCAAATGTCTACAGGGAATATCGGTGGATTGTGTTGGACTCCAATCTCTATGTGTTCTCTCTCTGGTCCCACCCGTCCTTGCTGCCTTGGTCATCCCGAGCCCCCGTCTCTGTCTCTTTCTGTAATACTGCTGTAAATTCTAAGCCACTCACGTTTTTCTTCTTCACTCCACAGCTGTTTATGGATAAGCCTCAGATAGAAAAGTGGCCAAGAATGTCTGACTCACTTCAGTGCAGACTCTCCCTCAGCATCTAGAATCTTCAGGTTCTTAGGTTCTTTCTGAATTTTTTTTTTTTTTTTCTTCGTGAAACCTTAAAGAGATTTTCTGTTGGGAGATGTTGGATAATTTTGCTGTGGTCATCAGTGGGAGGATTTGACTGATGCCAATCATCCCATGCTACCTGATTTTGATGTGTGAATAAGAATAATTTTGCTGGGGCACCTGGGTGGCTCAGTGGATTAAAGCCTCTGCCTTCGGCTCAGGTCATGATCCCAGCGTCCTGGGATCAAGCCCTACATCGGGCTCTCTACTCAGCGGGGAGCCTGCTTCCCCCTCTCTCTCTGCCTGCCTCTCTGCCTACTTTTGATCCCTGTATGTCAAATAAATAAAATCTTTTAAAAAAGTTTTTTAAAAATAGGAATAATTTTGCTGTCTGAATACACATGCAGAAAGGGAAGTGTCTATGATCTTGAGAAGTATAACACTGAGTCAGGCCAAAGGAAAAGTACAGAGGTACTGAAACATAAGAGTTATGAATCCCAAGTATTTAAAAGAGTGGTATTAGTGAATAATAGTTTTACTCAAAGAAGGCATAGTGCCCAAGGAAAAATGTGTGAAACAAGTTAAATATGTGAAGTCTTAAAGACATTGAGAAATGCCAGTGTTGTAACGGCAAGTGCTATAAATATGGCTAAGTAGTTGTCTCCGTCTTCAATGCCTTAAATTGTGCCAACAAAAATCCAGCTGTTCAAAATAGCACCATGAAAAAATTACTATGCATGAACGAGTATCTCTTTTAAGTCAGTGTCCTAATGTAGAAGAGTATATGTTATGAAGAATATGAGAAAGGAAACATCAAGTGTTTAAAAAGACCAGGATTTTATATATATAGCATTCTAGAAAAATTGGTGGGGGGCGGGGCAAAAATAAGTGTGGAAATATTATACTGTTACCAAGATAGAGTTAAAATGATGAATAAGAGCTCTAAATATAAATACATATTTCTTAAACTCTAAATAAATGTCTATCATAGTAGTTCCACAGGGATGCCTTTCTACACTAAAAGGATAGATCACCTGAAATGGCAAATAATTGGGAATTGGGATTTTTTTTTTATTTGTTATATGTAGGGCAATGAGAAATATTCATGATAAGTATACAATCCATACAACTTAATAATAGAAACATTCGGTGGTTAATAAGAGGAAGGATGGGAGAGATTCATTCCCCATAGAGCGATCCAGTCACTATAAAAATGAGTTTTTGCAAGGCTAACTGCTCAAATAAATGGGATTTAACAAAACATCACAACTGTACTCTGAAATTAGTGAAAACATAAGAAGAGAGAAAGAACAAGGAACAATACTGCTGAGGATCTGAGGAGATACAAAATAGGTACTCTTACAACAAACAGTGAATAAATATATCCAATGGCATGATAAAAAAATGTTCAATGTAGGTAAACAAGAACAAACTAAAATGATTAGATAAACCTTATAGCCTAGATAATGTAACATTGTTATTATAATGGTGGTTATTAAGATTATGTTATACAATAATATCTATGCTATTCTAGTAATTTTATTTTTTAATTTTTTTCATTTACGTTCAATTAGCCAACATGCTATTATAGTAAAAGCAGAGTCTAAATCTCTAATTTCAGTATCCAACTCTATAAAATTTGCGGGAGCAAAAATTAACTGAGGCAAACTGAAATAATACAGTTGTTTTCCTTGTATCATAAATATTATTTTAAACCTCTTATATTTTTGGTTTCTTCCATATTTTCTATATTAATCATTTAACAAAATAAGCAATGTTTTGGAAGCATTTTTTCTCCCCAACATCAGCATGTCCATTATCCAAAATAATATTACATCTTTTTTTTTTAAGATTTTATTTGTTATTTCGACAGAGGGAAAGAGGGAGAGAGAGAGCACAAGCAGGGGGAGTGGCAGGCAGAGACAGGGAGAAGCAGGTTCTCCTCTGTGCAGGTAGCCCGATGTAGGGCTCCATCCCAGGACCCCAGGATCATGACCTGAGCCGAAGGCAGTGGCTTAACCAACTGAGCCACCCAGTCACCCCAGAATAATCCTACATCTTAATGCTCATACCCAGACATATATAAAGACTGCTCTGAGTTCTCCTGAGGAATGTGGTTAGGATCCCCTGTCTCATACAATAGATCAGATTTAGTATGGCCATTTTTCTGAGTCCTTTATTTCCTCCAACACATTGCTAAGCTTCCAGGGGCTTTCTCAGCTATATATTAAAATTAGAAACACTGGCTTCCAAAGCCCTTGCCAAGGTTTTAGATCCCGAATCATGGGAATGAATCCTATCCACAATCTCCCCCCAAATCAGTTTTATATTCTACCTTTCTTCTCCCATAGAGCACACTCAAATTAGCTTCCAGAACTCTTTTCCCATTTCTAGCAGTCTGCAATAATAGATCTAGCAGCTTAGTCTGTGTAATCCCCTCCTTGCTTAGCGGGTCCCACACTTCCCGTGTTTGGCCCTGACTCTGTAGGTCACTTTGCCAGGGGAGAAGGAGGATGAGTAAACCTTGAGGTGAGCAAATACTGACTTTCAAGGGAAGAGCTCTCTGCTTCAGCTTCAGGTAAGTGGATGGTTGTTGGCGTCCTGCCTCTTGCCAGAGAATATCAGTCCATGGACGCTATGGGATTCAGACTCTGGGCATGCCAGGTAATTGAAGGCATCTACCTGGATAGCTTATTCCAAATTTCCAGGTTCAGGTTCTTCCCTTTGAGGCCTTGACTTTGCTCCAGGAGACTTGGTTAGACTGGCTAGAGTCTCTTTCAAGTTTTCTTTCTCTTAAATAAAGTCCTTGACCTAGTCTTCAGCTTCATCTGCTCCTTAGCTGCAAAAATGAAGGTTTCCCCAACATTGATATAGAGGTATTTTGACTTTCATACTGTAAATGGGTAATTGGCTAACCTGCGCTTGACATTTTTTTTTCTCCTCAATGCGTTAATAGGATTTAACAATATGCAACAAATTTCACTGTCCTTATCATTATTGACCCTTTTCCCCATACCTCCTAAATGATCAAAATATTGTAAAAACCAGTGCAATGAAAATCATTTTATGTGAATATAATATTTTTATGAAAACCTATATTTTCCAAACAGTGAGAAGCATTTTTTTTCCTTTGAATCTCTGTAATGTTGGACTTAATTGAAAACATCTGTATTCTTATGCCTACTTCGGTTTTCAATCTATTACGTTATGTTTTGTTAGAAGTATATGAAGAAAATCACACTATGTGATTCAGGAATATGCTGAATACCAGTACTCAGTAAGTGGTGATTTTTCAAAAGTTATTTAAAACATAAAATCTGAAATGCATCACTGAACGTTCTGTGTTCTGTAATGTTAAAATACATTGTCTATCCTGATCTTGGAATGTATCTTTTACTGTTGTTGTTGTTTTTTTAAAGATTTTATTTATTTGAGGGGTGCCTGGGTGGCTTTGTTGTTTAGCATCTGCCTTCGGCTCAGTTCATGATTCCAGCATCCTGGGATGGAGACCCACATCTGTCCGGGCTCCCTGCTCGGTGGGAAGCCTGGTTCTCCTTCTCCCACTACCCCTGCTTGTGTTCCCTCTCTCGCTGAAGGAGAGTGAGAGCACGAGAGAAAAAACACACAAGCAGGGGTAGTAGCAAGCAGAGGGAGAAGCAGGCTCCCCGCTAAGCAGGGATTTCCATGCAGAAATCGATCCCAGAACCCTGCGATCATGACTTGAGCTGAAGGCAGATGCTTAACTGACTGAGCCACCCAGGCACCCCTGTATCTTTTACTTTTGCAGACTTTTGTAGCATATTGAATTGATCATTTGGAAAATATGGGTTCACAGAGTTACACAAGCCTTCTAAATATTGACACATTTTATTCCATAATATAAAAACATTGTTAATATTGCTATGAAAATCTGTAAGTGTCTTAACTATCCTTAAGTTTCAAACTCACAGTGGCCAATATAAGGTTTCCAGAATTCCAGTTTTCTCATGAAAGCTCAAATGTTATCACTGACAGCAAATACTGCCAATTTAATTCCTTAAGCTGATGGGCTTACTTTGTTCATTAACAACAACAACAACAACCCCCCCCCAAAAGAACAATTCCAAATACCAAACTCTGAAAAACCATAGTTGTCTGTCAATTGTTCTTTTAGCAAAAATAGTGTTCCCTGAGAAAAGAAGCAAGTTCAGCTCATCACTCAAACAATTGCATAAACATAAGACAACCACTAAACTTGGGTAGGCGCCTGAAGTGTTTTAGGATGGTTTCCTGTTCCATTACACAAAATAATTAAAAATATGTATACTGACTGCTGAGAATTGAATAAAATTAACAAATTTTACTGCTTCCTCCAGGATGTTCCTCAGTGAAACTGTCATAAACTGTCATTTTTTTAATGCATGTTCATGAATGCTCATGAAAATAACAATGGCTCCACATACATTTTAGTGCCTCTGCCTAATTTGTACTGAGGTAATAGCAGCTTTACCCACCATGACTTTTCCATCATTGGTGAAAAACAAATAACATCTTAGTGGTATCACAAAAAATGTTTGGGTCTCTTGGACCTCATGAAGGAGTCTTGGGAATGTCCAGGAGTCTATAAATCAAACTTTGAAAACTGCTGTAATAACTTATTCAGTTCACAATAACATCCCTATTTAACAGATGTAGATCTATTTGGTGTTCCTTTCTTTCTCTTCTTCTCTCTCTTTCTCACACACACACACACACACACACACATACACACACGGATACCAGGAAACTCAGGGACATGTGGATATATGTCCATAACCTTGATTTTAGTGATGGTTATCGCAGGTCTTTGCAAACATCCAAATTCATTAAAGTATAGACATTAAAAAGTATGGTTCATTTTATACTAATATCTGAAATGATTTAAAAAAAACAAAATTTTAAATGAGGAAGTCTGGTATTATTGTCTAAACTATTAACTACTGCACTATATTATCACTTAGAGTAGAACTAAAAGTTTCAAAACTGAGTTAAGGAACTCTGCGTTTCAGGTACAGCTCATGGCCATGACCCTCAAAGTTACTGAAGATAATATTAAGGGACTTGGGATAGAAGAAAAATGTGAGCTAATTGCTAAAACAATGAAGGAAGGCGAGAATGTGTCTTGGAGACTGGAGCTTCCTCATAATCAAATGGTTAAGGAATATTTTAACAGATGCCGTAGACTTCACAAGAGGAAAGATGGTTAGTTGGAGCAGTGGAACAATTATTTATAAGTAGGAAAAAGACCTAGGCAGAATTTTCTCTCCCCAGGAGATGGTGGGGGGGAATAATGACTTCATTGGAGAGGGTAGTACAGATTTTCTTTGGAGAGGGACATTTCAGGTATCATTTAAAGTAGAAAGAGTTGTTTCTGTGAAAAAGGTCGTGGACAAAGGATTTGCATAAACTAGAACAGGATATAAATTACAGTAACACAGTAGACTGAAAAAACGAAGTGTATATTCCCATCCAAGAGTGTTTGGAGTTAACCTCCAGACATATTTCTTCTTGGAGAGTAGACTAGTGTCTCACCTTCTCTACCTTCCAGTCATTGCTGGAAGGTTTTGGGTTAAGAGCAAATAAGCAGAAAATATTTAACTTCAAGGAAGAGAACCTAAGAATTTCAGTATCTTAAAATGTGTGTTTCTGAGACTAAACAGCTGATAAACCAATTCTCTTAATTATATACAAAGTAACTCATAATATACAAAGTAACTCATAATTACACCTACCTAATCCCAGGTAAACTTGGTAGACGTTTTGGCTTATGGAAGGTATATTACACAGAGGGTCTGCCTTTAAACTCTCTCTCTCTCTCTCTCTCTCTCTCTCACACACACATACACAAACTACAAACCATAACTTAAAAAAAAAGTTGGAAAATTCCAATGATCTCCTGTTCCTTCATTTATTTTTCCACCGTCTGTGTCTAAACTCAGTTATCAATGTACCATTTAATGATATGGTCACTTAAATGTAGCCTGACCCTAACAAACAGACCTTCATTTTAAGCTTGTGTTACACATAGTTTCCGATGACTTTTTTTTTCTTTCCTTGATGTTTCAAATATTGAAATTTTGCACCCTGTTAGACTCCAGTGTTACAAGATTACCTATACTATTGAGATGCTTTTCCCAAATTTATCTTTTTTTAAAAAATTCCACTTGCATTGTATAATTCCAGTCGAAAACTCACAACAATTTCTACTTCTTAACTTTAAGACCTTAAGTTTTCCCTTGGGCTTTTAATATCGGCCTTCATTTTGCCTTGAAAATATATCTGACATTATTTCTATAATTAACTTTTTTTTAATCCTTACTAATGTCCTCACTTTTGTTTCCTTTTGTTTCTTGCATCTTGTTACTCATGTTCTTCCATCGGAAACCTTGATGACAAGATCTTGACTTCTCTCTCGAGTCAAATTTACATTTTCATTCTCTTTGACCTTTTTTTCTCAGGAATGCCCATCTCAATTTTAATTGAGAACTCAGTTTAATTACATGCTATTCTCTCATTTTCATTTTGTTTCATACATTTTAAAACTTTTAGACTACGCCACATGTGGCCACTTACTGGAGTCTCTGTCTGTTTCTTATCTTCTTTTTTTCCCCCCCTTCTCTGATCTTTGCCCCTATAGGAGTTGGGTCCTATCAGTCATGGCATACTATGTTTTCCCCTCCCCAGCTCCCACTGCCTGGATTGAATTTGATCCTTGGCCAAGACCAGGCTAATCAGATTGTCTCCCATACAATTTCGAAATTTTAATGAGCTACACTAGTTGGTCTGTGATGGTTACTAGAAAACAGAATTTGCCAACTCAGAAAGGGTAGGGTGGCCATATTTCATCATGTTAGTACTAAAGAAAAAGCCTGCTTTCCAAAGAAAAGGAAATAATGCATAGATGAACAGAAATGAGAAATGGACAACATTGCCAAGATACTGGGTAGTTTTCTAATTCTTGTTTGAGGTCTTCCTGGGTCAAACTGCTCTTCCTTCTTTTGTGTTCCTTGAACCACCATGGGAACAGAGGATTTTTGAAACAAGTTTCTGTTACATGTTAACATGTCCTTTTTGAGGATAAAAGAAATTGTGTTCTTTAGAGTGTATGTCCTATGTGTTCTATCGGGTTGTTTCTTATTTGTTTGTTTTCTTAAATCTGAGTAGAGGTTCCTCACAGATATTTAACATCTGGAGAGGAAAAGATGGTACTTTCTGTTACAAAGACCTCAGGCTAAATATGGAACATCCATGAGCTTTGGAGTCAAACGCTTGGATTTGAACTTCTGATCTGTTCCTTCCTAGCTGGGAGTCACTAGGCAAGTGACTATTTGAGCCACGGATCCTCTTCCTCCTTTATTCCACATAAAGGATGTGGATCCTTTAACACATCGCCCATCATATAACTAGCATAGTGGGCCCTCAAACACAAGTCTATTTTAGGCAGAGGTAAGCACATTTTAACTTCCTTATATATTTTGTCTATTTGGGGAAAAAAAATAACAGCCATCGGAGGGATTCTCACAGGTTTTTGCCAGAGAAAGCTTAGCAAATGGTGAAGAAAATGCACACAGTGGAATGGGAACCCACAAATAGAATAGCTGTTAAGGTAAAGTTAGCTCTTCTCAGGGCATTGGTAGAAACTGCCAATACATAGAAGTGGTTGTCTCCTACTTGGGAAATCATTGATATCCTGAGTAACAAGGAGACGTCCAAGGAGATTTTTAATGGATGCCCCATTTTTAGCTTCTTAAATATTTGTCCATTAACCTTAATGAACAAGTCCAATTTGATAAGAATAGACAAAAGATTTGCTCTGTCTATGAAACTCATTATCCTAGTGGTGATTTACTTCTTCTTCATCTGAACGCATTTCCTCCAGTTGTCATGACCTGTTCATGACTGTGGTTTTGTTCACGTCCACCCAGGCACCTCCGTTAGACTAGAGGCTCCCTGAAAGCAAGAATTATTTCCATGTCTCTTTAACATTTTATTGTCAGTGTTGCTAAAGTACAGAAGCATTCAAACAAACACTAGTTGTTGAATGAAGGAGTGAGCGAATGAATGAACGAGTTTGAATTTAGGAGGTAGAATCACATCTTTTTGGTCCTCTGGAAAATGCATTAAATTCAGAGATGTTGTATATAATTTATTTCGATTTATTAAGCTGCTAATATCTGCCCAGGACAAAATCCTTGCCTTTTAAATTTGGCCGCCAGTAACTTTTCCCAGAAAGGAAATTTTAATAATTAGTTTTGTTTCATACATCTGTTAAACATATTTGTATAAAACAGTGCATGCATTTCGATTTTTTGAAAATCCTACTTAAAGTCACATTTTAACATGTGTTGGCTGGCATTAACTATTTATTAGTTTCACCTTATCTGTGCCTAAAGTTAGGGCTAAAACGAGTTTAGAGACCACATCTGCCCCCATATATTTTTACCACTTTAAAGATACTTGAGTGATGAATGAATTAAAATAGCTGAAACCCATAGTTGAGAAAAGAATGATGAAAAAAGCAAATTGTGTATAGGAAGGGATGGAAACAGATACAGAAAAATGTAGTGGATGCCAAAAA
Source organism: Mellivora capensis (assembly GCA_004024625.1). Taxonomy (NCBI): domain Eukaryota; kingdom Metazoa; phylum Chordata; class Mammalia; order Carnivora; family Mustelidae; genus Mellivora; species Mellivora capensis. The sequence continues at coordinate 54,631 of PISX010009164.1, read as the reverse complement.
TATGGATGGGAGTTAAACCATTATTTTCAATGGTCTAAAGCCAAAATACCATATAAAGCAGACTCCTAGATTGGCAGATTTATGAGGGAGTCATAAAAACTAGTGATCATAAAGTTGTTAGAGGGGGAAAAAAACCTAAACACCATTTACTTTGATTAGAGTTAGGGTTGAACTGAAGTAAATCTCAGAGGGAAAGAGGAATTTGGCGGTCCAGTAAATAAATGTCTCCGTATTATTCACAAACTGTACCGGCCTTTCTGGGAAAGACAAGTAGTGGGAGATGTCATCTTATCACCCACTTCCTGAAAATGACAGTAAGAGCTGATACTTATGGAGGGTGAATTTCAGGCCAGCCTCTTTAGTTTCAGTTCTGTCTGTATATCACCACCTTGGACTGGACTCCATCATCTCTTACTTGAGTTACTACACTGGGTTTCATCATGTCCCCTGCTTCTGCCCAGCCTGCCCTGTCTTTTCCCAACATAATAGCCAATGGATCATCTCGAAATCCTAACTCTGATGGTGCTTTTGCTCTGCTGAAACCTTGTGATTGTCTCCTATTTCACTCGCAGTAAAATCAGAGTCCTTTCCACGGCCTTTGAAGGCGGCAGGATCTGACTCTCTGTTCATTCTTTGACTCTGTCCCCTCCTGCTTCTTTCTCCCTTGGTTCCAAATACTTTGGCCTCCATGCTGTTCTGGAAACAGTCAGAGCTTGTTTGGAACTTAGATCCTAAGTACTGGTTGTTTTCTTCACCCGAAATGCTCTTTCCCCAGATATCTTCATTGCTAACTCTCTGACCTTACCAACTCTGTTTGGGTCAACGGTCACCTTTTCAAAAAGTTCTGTGGCTATTAAAACCCCAGCCCCCTCTTCAACCTATCTCAGACATTCCCCATTACCTTTTATCCTGCTCAATCTTTACTTACCACCCTCTCCCATGCTATGTCATTTACCTATCTATTTGTTTTGTAACTACCTTCCAGCCCTCAGCAGAAATGTAAGTCGCTCAAGAACAGGGACGACGAGGCACCTGGGTGGCTCAGTGGGTTAAGCCTCTGCCTTCGGCTCGGGTCTTGATCCCGGGATCCTGGGATCGAGCCCCACATCGGGCTCTTTGCTCAGCAGGGAGCATGCTTCCCCTTCTCTCTCTGCCTGCCTCTCTGCCTGCTTGTGATCTCTCTCTGTCTATTAAATAAATAAAAATCTTAAAAAAAAAAAAGAATAGGGACCACGTTTGTTCATAGATCTAGTCCAAGTGCTTAAAACAGTGTCCGACACAAAGCGTGCTCACCAACCATTTGGTCAATGTTTGCGTTGTCTCACCGAATCCTCACAGTAGTTCTGTCTGAGGTTTCGGTCTTATCGCCTGTGGCTAAGAGCCTGTAACCGGGTTTTTCGATTTCTCATTGAATTAACATATGAAATTCACATACATTACGAATTCTTTCTATGATGCCGTTTTAGGAGCAGAATTGGAGTAGAGTTTAAGGAAACTTCTGAAACTCAAGATAACTTGGTATCTTAACAAATTATTTTTCCCATAAATAGATTTAAAATTCCTGCAATGAACAGACAGCGCTTTTATTGACATTTTTGCTTTGAAAACGGTAACACCATGATGAAAACTCCTTTCAAAACATTAGAATCCATCTTCCATTTGTGTTTACATCTTGGGATTCCAGTTCCTCACTTGCACTAAAGACTGCCGTCATTTGCTTCTAATTGGGCTGCGTGTGCACTTCATCTCAATTGCAGGGCAAAGCTGCCTGAAGCATCTCATTAGTCAGAGGCTGGCAATAAACATCTTCGGCAGCCTACATTTCTGCCAGGAAAGGGCTTTGCTCCTCTGTCCAGCTAATGGTGTTCTAGGCTCCTAATTGTCTCACATAAAAAAAAAAAAAAATCCCCCAATACTTAAGTGTCCTCATCAGAAAAACAAAAAGCAACCATAATATCAGACCTAAAGCTCCATGATATAGTCTAGAATGAGGGAACCCAGCTGGCTCAGCAGTCAACCCCCGAGAGATGAAGAGGAAGCATCCTACCAGCTTGCAAATCTCTGGGGAGATACTACTTAAGCAGGAAACCTGATTCCAACCTCCTTGTTCTCCTCACACCATCCCAGCTTCTTTCCCTTTCTCTTCCTTTCTGTTGTCCTTGAAGACTTCATGGTTGGCGAGAAGGTCAGAAGAGGTCAAGGAATTTTTTGAAGTTGTTATCACAAATGTATTGTGTATTTTCCCACTCAAGGGCATTTTCAGGGAAAAAAATCCAGGAGCAGCTTCCCCGTCCCCCAGCTAGACAGGCCCTTATGAGATGTGAATGTCACCTAGAAGGGTGTGGGATCATGACCTGAGCCTAAGGCAGAGGCTTTAACCCACTGAGCCACCCAGGTGCCCCTGCCTCTATTTTCAACAAATGTTTACTGAGGGCCTCTTGTATGCTGGGCTCTGTAAAAGATGGGAATTATAGCTCTGACTACAACAGAAAAACATACCTTTAAGTTGCAACGTCTGTTACAGAGCATTCATGACTTGATAGTGGAGATAGATGATGGTGAATTATTTACAAAGACAACACCAAGTTTATTACCTTTCCAATATAAAATTAGAACCTGGTATATCTTTGAGAGCTTCTCAACAGCTCCTCTTAAACAGAAAGCACAGTTGGCTGCCTAAGGTCTAATTTGGGAAGCATCAGAAACAATTTTTGTCCTTAAATAACTTTTGGACTTGTACAACACTAAAAATCACCACCTCAAAAACTCATTTCTTCTGGCTAATGCAATGTCTTTTGATGTAGCCGTCATCTTACATATGCATAGTTAATATATACATGAATAAATCTAGTGAGTTTAAGGTTTTATCCTTTGTACAATAATTATAAAACCCCATTATCATAAATTGATTATATTACATGACAAATACTTTCTGTAAAAAAGATTCACTTCCCTGGTTTTATTTTTTTCTTCAAACTCTCTACCCAACCTAAGGCTTGAACGCACAACTCTGAGACCAAGTGTTGTACATTCTACCTACCAAGCCCATCAGGTACTCAGACTAACACTTTTGATGGCAGAATGAAATGGAAAAATCACAGGCTGACTCTGGGGAAGTTTAATTGCTGGGAACACTTGACAGAATTGTCCATGTAACCCCACAACCAGCTGTGGAAGTGAGAACTTTGGCCATGTTCTATAATTATTGTTTTTCTCTTTTGTCCCTGGTACTTCAGGTGAACAAAACTGGCAGTGACTAAAGTTTGAGGTTTTCAGTGGGATTATGTCCAAACAACCATTGCTCATGATGACACTGAAGGGGTCTATGGGTTCCCTTTGTTGGGGCCACATGGTTTATTTGGGAAGATGATGAGGGGTGGATATTGAAGGGCAAAGGAAGTGGAGGGCAGATGGCCTCCTTTGGCATCTCCAAATCAAGGCCTCCCCACTGTACACCTGCTTGGTGCCTTGAGATGGTGATTTTTGTAGCCCTTATCAACTTGTGTCCTTAAGAGTCTAGTGTCCAGTTGGGCTCAGCCCATGAGAGCATCAACCTGTGCCCATAGAGGTCCACTACTACTTCCCTTGATTGTTTCTCTGCCAAGCCATGGTGAGGTGCTTGCTGATTTCCTCTTCCAAGGCCATAACTCTTGTCAGAGCCACCCTACTCTCCTGTCTGATTTTCTGCTACTACACCCTTATCTTGCTTGTTTAAGCCTACTTTTATAACAAGTTTATGCTTTAGTTAGCCCTATGTTGTTTCACCATCCCCCTGAGTTTCCATTAACCTCCTATATCTCTATGAATATTCTCCCTTTAAACTTTCCTCAAATTCCCCATATTTTCAGCCTTATCCCAGATTGATTCATACCATGTTAATAATAGATAATATTAGCTATTCTTGATAATAACATATTCCTGATCATAGCTAAACTCCTTGAGCAAATGCAGTTTGATATTGATGAATTCTCTTTCCCTGGACATTGGTAAGTATTGTAGTGTCTCTTTTTATTCTCTTAACAGTTCATGAAAAAGTTTTATGAGTCTCCCCCATTTTCCACTTGAACAAACAGAGGCAAGTTTAGTAATCCGTCCAAAATTAACCACATTGTTAGGGGTAAAGAGTTGAATCCAGGAAGTTGTATACCAAGTACATTGATTGGTAGAGAACTTTATACTGAGGGAAGGAATAACTCTAAAAACAAAACAGAAAATTAAAGAACCAGGGCCAGCCAATGCTGACCTGCAAGAACTATAAAGGAACAAGAGGCTAAGTTTATAAGATGAATAAAAAGGGTTTCCATGACCCGTGTAAATCTAAAAATGTATTAATGCATTAGAACGCATAAGCTAAAAGGTGTTCAAGTGCCAAGTACTTCTTGAAGCAAGGTCCTCTCTGAGTTGAAACATTATTTGTTGCAAAGTATGCAATTTTCAAAAAGAAATATTTGAATTATCCCAGAATTAAAATCTTGCTTGAGTGCCATTATCGCATTTTTGTTCTCCAAAAATGTCCTCTTAAATTTTCTACTTCTCCTGAAACATCTTCTTTCCTCTGCTGAATGAAACCAAAGGAAAATTGAAAAGGAAATAGGAATGGTACAAGATTTAATTCAAATTTAAGGACGGGGGACCCTTTAGCAAACATGGATTTGAACAGCGCAGTCCACTTTTTTCCCCATATAGACAGTATTGTGAATGTATTTTCTTGTGATTTTCCTACCATTTTCTCTCCGCTAGCTAGCTTTATTGTAAGAACATAGTATATAATAAATATAGCACACAATATGTGATAATTCAACCAAAAAATCCCCAGACTGAATAGAACAAGCTGGTGATTGCCAGAGGGGAGGTGGGGGTGGAGAAGGGCAAAACAGATAAGGAGAATAAGAGTTATAGACTTCCAGTTGTGAAATAACTGGAAGGAAATGGAACTTTCTGCTTAATAAGAATTAAGAAGAAATAATTATGCTTCCTTCCTGTCAGATATTTTAAATAATTTACAAATGATCTTACCTCCATAATTCCAGCATAATAAACATAATTAAATCTAGTTTTGATTTTTGAAAATGTTTAGTGCTTTAGGAAAATTACAGTTTGGATGTTCACTGTCATAGGCAAAGCAATAGGTAGAAATTCTGTAAGAGACAGAAACAAGCTCTAAAAATACCCACTGAGTATCACTGAAGATTTTTTAATTTGTTTTGAGTATATTGAAATGATGTTTTAAGCCCAGTATTTCATTAAGGAAAACTGACATTACAAATTTCTTGTATTAACTAATAAATGCAGGGATCACAAACCATAAATTCTATGATTTAATATTTATTTAATTTTGGTTTGTCTCAGTATTTATTAAGTTTAATTTGCATGTTACCTTGTTTGAGGTGAGAAGCACTGTTGGGCTTATTTTTCTATGGCATGTAAAGGCTGCCAGTTAAGTCAATATCAAATTAGAATTAATGTCTACAGTTGACCATTAAACAATGTAGGGCTTAGGAGTGCTGACCATCAGAAATCTGCGTATGACTTGACTCCCCCAAAATTTAAGTCCTCGCAGCCTACTATTGACTGGATGGCTTACTGATAACATAAACAATGAATTAACACATATTTTGTGTGTTCTATATATTATATACTGAATTCTTACAATAAAGGAAGCTAGAGAAAAACAAATGTTATTAAGACAATGATTGGGAAGAGGAAAATATATCTACAGCACTGTGCTGTGTGTGTGTGTGTATGTATGTATATATGTATAAAACTAACGTTGACCCTTGAGCAACACAGCTTTTCACTGAATGGGTCCCCTTATATGTGGGGATACACACATACGCACATACATATGTAATACACACATATACACACATATGTATATATACACATATACATGCATACACACATATGCATATATATACACACACATATATATGTGTGTGTATATATATGTGTCCACATATAAGTGGACCCATTCAGTCGAAAGCTGTGTTGCTCACGGGTCAATGTTAGTTTCTTATATAATTCTCCCTATGCATGATTTAGGAATCTGTGGCAGCAATTAACATAAAATAACTTGAGTCATCTCGAGCAAGAATAGATAAAAGAAAAATAGATAAAATTGATAAAATCAAATAACTCAGAATTAGTGATAGTGCTGGGTATCAGCAAAGGACGTACACTAGAAATGTCTGTAGGGCTGCTTCTCCTGAGCCTGCTTCTTTCTCTCCCTCCACCCCCTAACCTGACCACCCCTGTTGGCTGTTCTTTTCCTCTTGCTCTCTCTACTTGAGATAATTCTAGCTAGTGGACACCCTCTCAGTCCCAACTCCAAATTCTATGCAGAGAGAAAGGGACTGACTCAGTTTGGATCAAGAAGTTGCCTGTGGCCCATTCAGTTACGGTCACGAAACAAAGCACCATCCACAAGGGGTCATCTCTCATGAAAAAGGGAAATAAATGGAGAGAAAAGAGATTTGGGGTGACCTGGGAAGACTCATGAATCTTTATACTTGTCCATTTGTTAATGGTTTCTGAGATCAACCAAAGATTGTTTATTTCAAGTGCCCTGCTTTAAATATGCTTTATTCGGTGTCATTTAAAATTGCTTTTGATTGCTTTTGAAAATAAGAGGGCTATAAACATTTTCAAGGCAAAGGTTAAATAGGATCATCGTGGAGTTCAAGCCGGAATATTTGAGGAACAAGTTCTTACGTGGGGGAGAGAGTGAACATATTTTGTTCCCCCCACTTACGTGGGGGGGAAGGTGAACATATTTTGATTGTTATCGATTCAGGGTTCTCTCCTGAAATTCATTGTTTACTTTATTCTCCTTATCCCAGCTTCCCCAGCCCTGAATATTGGAATTACAGTCCATTATAACATGCTATATTTTATATTAGAGAAAACTCCCAAAATAGCAAAAAGTAGAGACCAAGGAAAACAAAACCATAGCCCCCAACCCCCCCCAAAAAATAAGCAACATATACATCTCTTGCATCTTTCATCCAGTGGGGCACATGCTGGCATTTGAAACCATCACTCCAGAAGGTCCTTACTAGACTGTAAGCTACCCTCGCTGAGCAGGTCTGGTTCCAGGCCAGTTTCTAATCTGCTTTGAGTGATTCTGCTTGGTCTTTGGCTTTGGCTAGAGAACCGGACTCTTTGATTTTCAATTCTTAGCTTCCTTTGTTGATTTTTGTTTGTCTTCTTTCCCAGATCATCTGGGTTTGTATTTCTTTTGCTAGGATCACATACCATACCTGGATTCCAGCTCAACGTATGGAATCCCCACTGAAACAATTTAGTTCTCCAAGAGGAGATCGGGAGATACTTACGTTTTGGGTGGTATATTTCATTCCAGGTTTTGGTATCCAAACAGTGACTCTTTCTCTTTATGGTGTTCTTTGATTTTATGTAGTTTGTGCCGACATTTTTCAATTTTATATTCTATTGCACTAATCAGATTGATTCTGGGCATGCTGTCTCTCTTCACATGTGTAGCACTTGACATTAGCTTCAGCATCTCTCTCTACCCCTTGCCTCAGATAATCCAATTACATAAAAGTAGAATTTAACATTTTACTTGACAGGTGGAGGCAAGGACTTCCACTGTATTGCCTATCTCAAATGTTTCAAATCTTACCCCACATTAGTCTCCACAATCTTCTTTGCCATTCAGAATTTCTTCTCTCCCTTCTCCCAACCAGACAATACTTAATGTTATCCACCACCCTCTTCTTAGTGCCTGTCCCTATTCCTCTCTCTTCTTTCCTGTTCAGAGGAATTTGATTAATTTTACTGTAAATACACTTTTCCAGAATACAACCCTTCACTCACTGTTACTTAGAAAGAAATGAGGAATTAAAAGATTAAATTTTTTTTCTTATATTCTAGGACTTTTAAGAAACACCATTTAAATGGCTGATTAATATTAATCGTAATTGACTTATTGTTTATTTAAACCCTTCATTACCTAACATTCAAAATGGTTTCCTTTTCTGACTACAACACGAAATATAGTTTGTACCATGTTTTAGCTCTAGATTTTGATTTTTCTGGTCTTAATTACCAAGCATTTACATACTAGATCAAAACTAGGAATGCTTTTAATAAAGAATTCCAAAAATATTTCCTTTATATTTTTGGCATCAATACATGAGTGTTTTCTTTTACCTAGTTAGACAGGGTATCATAGTTTTTTCAAAAAGCTGTTAAATAATTAAAATAGCTTATTTCATTTGCACATTTATTTTTAATGGGTCATATTGAATAACTGTTTACTAATTATATTTCTGAGTTTAATTATAATTTTATATTTGTGTTTTGAATAAGTCATGAGGGATTGGGTCATGCTGTGATAATGTACTAACCCCAAAATATCAGTGTAAAGCCATTTTGGATCCAACAGCTCTCTTGGGCACTTCTTTCTAAGGGGCACAGGACATGCTGTTCCCAGCTTGCAAGTCTACCTCGCTTGCTTTTATGTAATAATGGGAACCCCGACTTCCTAGGTTGGTATGTCCCATACAGATTTTCACTGCCTCAGCCTGCAAGGAACATGCTTCTCCTCCTCTTCAAATTCACTAGTCAGAGCCTGTTGAATGGCTTCCTCCAGATGCAAGAACATAGAGAGAGGAGAATCAAATATTTCTGAGAACCAGCCATGCATATGCATATTCTATCCTTCATCATAGGCAACTTAGGCACACAATCTCTTTGTATAAAAACATCAGCATCAGACTCTCTCCTTTGCTGCAGACTTTTTTTTTTTTTAAGTTTGTTATTTGCCTTTAAATTGTAGTTTACTCTGAATTTGCAAGAGTTTTCTGTCACAAGTGCTGAAATGGCTTAGGAAGAATCAAGAAGTGTCATTATACTATTTGTAAAGAAAATGTCAGAGAAACACGTGTCAGACTTTGAAGCGTTTCTCTAAAGAACTCTTTATCAATTAAGTCCTGAAGGAAGTAAAGGATGGAATCAAAAACAGTTGACCTAGGGATCATGACAGAAAAGAGAAAAGTGCCTGGAAAGAAAGCTATCAGATCAACCTTTTTGCGTTAGGGCATTCTATCTGAAAATGAGCAGTGGAGGCACTAGTTCTGGTGGTTCTAGAACTTGCTTTGCTTTCAGGATGGTTAAAATTTCCCCAGGAGACGTTTGGATTCTGTCTTCTTGGAAGAAGAGCGCCCACACAAGTGAATTAAAATATAAGCTAAATTCAGCTTTGTTCAAGTATGCCTCCACCTAGTGTCTCTGCTCTGCTCCCCTCCCTCTGTCCCACCCACACCCCCAGGAAGAAAGACAATATGAACTTATTCATTCTTAAAGGTAAAATGATCTATAAGATTCTCGTTTGCGTCTTTGATGTCTCTACCGACTCATAGCATGAGGGTTGCATTTAACTGCAAACACTTACAAACACTCTTCAATAGCCACAGCTCTGTGATCTGTCTGGAATCAGGCAGGAAGTTTGATAGAAACATGATTTCTGCATTCTATAGATAAGCTTTCCTAAAGTACTTCTCCGTGCTCTTTTCTATTTCTTTTTTAGTTTCTCGCAACACACATTTTATTAACTTTAACATCTGTCATCTTCCTGCAAGATTTATTATGCAGGTCAAAATCACATGCCATTCTTTTTTTTTTTTTTTAATTTCTTCTTCTTCTCTTATTGAAAAGAGCAATTTCAGCTGACACAATCCAAGGCATTGATTCTGGGTTGTTTTATTGCAGAATTTTGACCTGAAAAAATTTTAATTTGAATTTAGATTGAACTCTTTGTTTCTGAAATTGCTTCCCCGTACTTCTTTATGTAATCTTTCCCTTGATTTCTATTACTTCTGTGGTTTCATTTGCTACAGATTTTATAGAGTTAGAGAAACCAAGGATCAGGCATCTCTACCCTGCTTCCAAATGTAGCTCATAACTGACTCAATTTTGCTGAAGGGATGATTGTTAAGCAGGAAAAAAGGAATAAAATCTCAACAAAGTAATGATTCACACCAGTTAGTACAAACTTACCCAGCAGAAATGACCTGATTAAAATCGGAGTTGCTATCTGCTAGTAGGAGGTGTAGGTAGGAAAATAGCAGTTTCCCTAATAAAATGGAATTTATTAAGTAGCTAACTCATAAAAAGCTGTTCTCCTCAAATATGTTCTATGCATTCACAACATTTAAGGGGAAAGTGACCTATGATATTATTTTTTTTTTAAAGATTTTATTTATTTATTTGACAGACAGATCACTTTAATGGGAAAGTGACCTATGATATTCATTTTTTTGAAGATTTTGTTTATTTGACAGACAGATCACAAGCAGGCAGAGAAAGAGGGGGAAGCAGGCTCCCTGCTAAACAGAGAGCCTGATGCGGGGCTCGATCCCAGGACCCCGAGATCATGACCTGAGCCAAAGGCAGGGGCTCGACCCACTGAGCCACCCAGGCATCCTGACCTATGATATTCTAAATGAAGAGCATCAAGGCTTAATTTTAAAAGCCTAATAAGATGGACAAGAATGGAAAGGAGGAATCTCCGGTATATTCATTTCATGTTCAGAAGGGAGACCCCCTTCCTGCGAAATGAGTCATGGATGTCTGTGGGTGATCTTCTTATAAATTACTATCAGACCAGCCTCACTATCACAAATTCACTGGTATCAGGTAGGCTGTTTAATGAGGAAACAACCAGACATACAGCGTTTACCTCGTTGGGTAACTAGTTCTGGAAAGAGAGTTCCTAGACTTATATTTCACATAGATGAGGTTTAGGAAGCTCATTAAGATCTAGGATCCTAGTAGAAAGAGTAAGAATACGGAAGTTTGTAAACTTGCCAAATTCCTAAGTGTTTTTAGCTCTTCGGTGACAGAGGGGAAGAGAGTTTTGTTCGCAAACATATGGCCAAAGTTGATAAGATCTAATTATATGTTTGCAGCTGTTTCGAATCTGTAAATATCTGAAGTTGGTCAACACTATCGACGCATGACAAAAGCAGTATAAATAAAGGAAATTAGCTAAAAATTGAAACAACAACAACAATCCCTTTTGAAGGGAGGAAATTAGGGGCTGAGTTTTCCTAGTGTGACTTAAACAGGATAAAGATCGGAACAACAATGCTCTACGTACATAAAAAGTTTGCACCTCATTAACAGGAGCTCTGGAACCAATTTCTCTGTACGGGAAAACCTCTGACAAAATTCTCACCAGTTTAGATGTAGTTTGAACAAATAAAAATCATTAGGGTTGTAAAGGACAAGTTCGGTCATTTAGATAAATTAGATAACTCTTAAAAACAAGTCAAGATTTATGTTGTTGTTGTTGTTCTTACTTATTTATTTTATTTTTTTAATTTAAGTTCAATTAGCCAAAACTTTAACTGAATGGTTTTTAATAGAATGTAAAAAAAAAAAAAAATAGGGCAGAATACAATGTTTCACCGGAAAGGCTAACTGAATGGGGATTTGCAAGGGCAATAGTTCCATAAATAAGATGATCCGTTTTCCAAAGAACTTCATCAAAAGAACAATGAAAATTACAGATAAGGAGCCATTTGTGTGTTTAAAGGCAGGAGTATGGGTGGGAAAAGTTGAAGGAGTTGATGGATGTTGATCATTCAAATTCTAAAATATGTTTTAATAAAAGAAAACCTAGGTTATTTTATATTAAATCAATGACATATTCAAGGAAACAGAGTAATTTATATGTTAATTTCTTTATCCTTAACATCTCCTCCCAAAACCTGTGTCCATATCTGAAACAGAATGTTCAATATATTTGCCAAATAAAGGTAATATCCCACGGGACCAACAAGTTTAATGTAAGTCCAATAATGCTTATGCTATATGTATATATGTGCAAGTATATGTAAGTATGTATTTGTTATATATTGCACGTTTAGTTACATTTGTACCTTGTTTTAATGGCAGGGGTACAAGACAACAACTTGTATTTATATGAAAGGGGAAAAGGGAATATTTTGGCATGATTCAGACAACTGGCCTGTTGAGGCAGTCCCCTGGATATTTGTGCATCTACCTCCTGTCTTGTGGGGCATGTGTTCTACCAAGGTCATTTACCCACTTCATGTTAGCCACCGTCCTCTGGGAAGCCTTTATCGATACAACTGGCTACTGTGATGGTCTGCAGAATGTCCAGATGACCAAGGTCACTAATCACAGAATAGAATCAATAAGGGTATTTAAAAAAATTCACATTGACTATACCAGTAGCTGGATGCTAAGTTCTCATCTGTTCCGGTGAAGATAACTCATCCTACTCCACAGCTATACCTGAGTCTTTGATTTGGTTAAATTCGCGTTGGTCCATTATAATCCTATTTGATTTCCATAGGGTTATACCACTGAACTGAACTGGGAACTAATAGTCCTCACCAATGTCACTGGAGTCCTTGGGGGGTATTGCTAATACTGCATCCAACTTAACATCGTGGCTTAAAAAGAAGAAGTTTCAGGGAATTCACTTGAGGGCTCTTATTCTACAAGATGAGAGGTCTTTCAGCACCTAAGTAGATCCATCCTAGATATGCACTTGAGAACAAGGGAAGTAATCACAGGATGAAATCTTCTGACCCATTTAAATCATTGTCAGATGGACCAAAGACAGATTTTTTTTTTTTTTTCGTGGGGTCCATAAACCTTCACTCTGACAAAAGGCTATAATGGGGTTTTGAGTCTCCTACCAAGGCCAGTTCAAATCTTGCGTCTAACATAACATGCTTTAAGAAATCTGGTCTCCTTGAAGGAAAATTTTAATTAGTGAATTCAATGCCTGTGAACTGACTTGGATCTAGAAATGTTATTGTGGTCTTTAGCAGTTCTTGATCTTGTTCTGATTATGTAAGGTAAGTAATATAGTTGGATATCCATCTATCTTACTTTGGAACACTTTATTATTTATTCATCTTCATCATAGATGCCCATGAGTCCAGTGACCTGATGGCCTCTCTGCCCTTATTGCCCATTGTATGGATTGATCTGCCTTGTCTCTGCGAGTGTCTCCCCTTCAATAGTGAAGAGGCCAGATCCCTAGCGCCTCTTACTTCCAACTCTGGAAAGAAGCCAACTCCTCAGGCTGCTTAAAGATACTGAGGACCACTCACAAGTGCATTCTCCAGTGCCTCAGGAAAAGGGGTGTCCTTTTGCTCTCCCAGAGAGCCTACTTGGGTAGTGGTCCTCTCACTTCATCTAGCACGTGAATTTTAACACCTACCTCCCTGAGCTTGCTGAACCCTTCCGTGGCCACAGCCATACGGGTACCTCTGTCTTATTTACCTTTGATCCTTCTGGTGTCCAGATTCAAGGAGATACTCTAGAAAGTAACATGTACTATGTCCAGATGTATTTGCCATACTGAACTGGAAGTCTCTGGAGAGTCCTTCTATATTAATAAACTATCTTTTAACTGACCTGGCATTCGGCCTGTGTCTCAATCCAACATCCTCAGTATATACTCCCTCTTAATTAGTCCTGAGTTATATGAACATTTTTGCCAGTCCCATGATGCTTCTGTCATACGGTGCATTTCCTCTTAGAGCAGGGTTTGTACTTCCCTCCTTGGGCTAGGCTCAGACCAAACTCCAGTTACTGGAGGCAACGAATGAAGGTGGCAGAAGACTTCAGGGAAGGCAAGCATAATCTAACCCAGTACCTACTGTAGGTGAGATCTTTGTATTGGCTTTGGCAAAGGGAAACTGCTTTATTCTCTAAAGGGAGAGGGGCTGCTTTCTCTGTTTTGGGGAGTTCATGGAAATCAGAGGGTTCATGATTCCCCAATTCTTATTCTCATCATCCTAGGTTTCAGAGTCCCACTCTTTTCCTTGCAGAGATATGATCTTGGCCTAGGGGTCTTGCTGCGTTTGTGATTTTAGTCTCCTTGCAGTTCTGTTACCCTCACCATCAAGTCCTAGATTTTAAAAAGTCATAGTTCTAAAAATATATTTTCCTAATATTTAAGCCCACTAGTTACTGCACGACCCAACACTTTACTGTTCAAGTGTGCTTCACACCAATCCCCTCGTGGTAGACAGAGTAATGACTCCCCAAAGATGTTTGCACCTAAAGAAGACTCTGTAGATGTGATAAAGTCATGAACATTTAGATGGAGAGATTTTCCTGGATTATCCAAGTGGGTCCAATTTCATTTCAAGTGTCCTTAAAGGTAGAGAACCTTCAGTTCATGGTCGGAGAACAAAGTGGTATGGGAAGGACTTGACCTGGTTTGACTTAACCCATCCAACCATGTTGATGGCCTTGACAATGGAGGAAGGGAGCCATAAGAATACAGTCATTTCTCAAAGCTGGGAATGGCCCTCAGTTTAGAGCCATCAAGAAAATGGGACCTTGGTCCCATAATTGCAAGGAACAGATGAAGTATATAAAATAAATAAATGGATGATGTACACATACGTGGACACATGTATGAGTGTGTGTGTGTATATATATCTGAATAATCTTAAAATTTCAATTACACATACATCAGTTTTATCATATCCATAGGATTTTATCAAGTGAGCACATTAAAGGTCCAAAGAAATGTCCATCCATTCTATAAATCAAGTATGTAATAGGTGTTCTCTAACTAAATGTAATACACCTGGACATTAATAATAAGCAGGTTACAACTTCTCTCCAAGCTTTTAGAAATTAGAAAAGACTTGTGTATAACTCAGATCACTGTGAAACTTAAAGCTGCAATTGCTGTCTATCTAGAGATTAGCAGCGGTTAGAATATTTAGAACAGTGTGGACTACAGCCAATGTTAAAATTCATAGCATTAAGTCATCTCCACTATTAATCACAAAGTAAAAGTTAAGATTTATCTGAGGACACTGGAAAGAAAATATGAATAAAAGGGTAAAGGATATGTGTGCCTGGGTGGCTCAGTCGGTTAAGCGTCTGCCTTTGGCTCAGGTCATGATCCCAGGGTTATTAGGATCAAGCCACATGTTGGGCTCCCTGCTCAGCAAAGAGCCTGCTTCTCCCTCTCCTTCTGCCACTTCCTTGCATATGCTCTCTTGCTCTGTCAAATAAATAATTTTTTTAAAGGTAAGGGATATACTAGGAAGAAACTTATAAAATGAGAAGTTGTTTAGGTAATACAAAAAGTGGACTTGCTAAGGATATGTGTTTTTTTTTTTCATTTTTAGGTATACAAAAAAAAATTGGGGGAACAGAAGTGGTGACAAAACTACTGGTAAAATATTTTTAAGAAGTATAAAGGACAAGGCATAACTTCATTGGAAAATGTGGTTGCACCAAATTATCACCCAGGAAATATAAATTATGTAATATGAATTACATAATTGTCTCATTAACATATGAAATGTTATGAAGCAAGAAAAATGAAAAGGCAATGGGAAAAATATTAATAGAAGAAAGAGCAACAGATAACAGATCCATTTTCTTCTAAAGGAGCTAGCTCATCTTAATTTATAATGAAGTGATTTTAAGACTAGGGGATATATGACCTGTAGACCATTTAAAAACTCTCACGGTATGGAAGTCAGGCAATATTCAGGTCCTAGCCTCTCAAAGACCGAGGACTGCACAAACATTTTGATGTTACATTATTTGAAAGATTACTTAAAATCCCCTTCTATTTTTATCTCCCTTCCATGAGTTTTCTGTTCCAGACCCAATAACTGTAACCAGCCATGTTCGTGTAAGTACAGAAGGTGACAGATAAATGAAGGAAATGAGCTCAGGAAAGGAAGCAACTTTCACCATCGGCTCCGAGAGGTCATCTCTTGTCCTTTACTATTGATTAGACATTCAATAATTATCGGAGTGCCTGTAATGAACTGTTTTCAGTGCCAGAGGTACTCCCCAAAGGGAAATAACTCGACCAGTGTTTAAGTCGCAGATAGGATCAAGAGAGAATTTGTTCTTTTGTTCTTAAGTTTCTGTAGAATATTTATGATCTACAACTTGAAACATGGACTGTGGCTCAAAAACTGAAGGATAATGATCAAAGTCACACATGTGCTAGTAGAATGTATAACTGACCTTTGAACAACCTGAGGCGTGGGGGCACTAAACCGTGGCACAGTGAAAAATCCAAGTATAACTTTTGTTCCCCTCCCCCAAACTTAAGTAGTAATAGCCTACTGTGGACCAGAAGTCTTACCAATAATGTAAACAATCAATTAAGGCATATTTTTGTATATGCATTATAGACTGTATTCTTAAAGTAAGCTAGAAAAAAATATTAAAAGCAATCATAAGGAAGAGAAAATACATTACAGTGCTGTTTATCAAAAAACACATGTAAAGGGGCGCCTGGGTGGCTCAGTGGGTTGAGGCCTCTGCCTTCGGCTCGGGTCATGATCCCAGGGTCCTGGGATAGAGCCCCACATTGGGCTCTCTGCTCTGTGGAGAGCCTGCTTCCTCCTCTCTCTCTGCCTGCCTCTCTTGCCTACTTGTGATCTCTGTCTGTCGAATGAATGAGTAAAATCTTTAAAAAAAAAACCAACACATGTAAGTAGACCTACAACAACTCATCCCAAGGTGATCAAGGATCAAATGAATAGTACTAATGAGAGTTGGTGTATGCAAATTGGAGACATAGAAGAGTTTAAAAATGGAGAAGGGGAGCTATTTGCAAAGGTGGGAGGTTTAGAAAAAGTAACGAGGGATACTGCCATACACTGAGGCTGCTAGGAATCCATAAAAATGTTACCTGAACATGAAAGGGCAAGGGGACAGAGCCATACCAGATCCTGAGCCAAGAAGAATAACGTAGAGCTCCCTAAAGCAGCTGTGGGCTTTTGTAGACAGATGCTACCACCCTGTAGGAACATGCCAAACAATGAGATGGACCTCACTCCCCCTTCACTGTTACATCCCATATCGTCAAACCCAACCAGAAGCCAGACATCAACATAATCCATTAACATGGGATGGCCCCCTGGTGCATACAGCAAGCAGGACAAAGGATAATACACAGTAGGTATGGAGGGGCAGACAGCATATCCAAAACAGAATACTGGGATTTTGTTTTTCCTAAAATATGGAACCAGCTACTACTTGTGTATTCTAGAATGTACTATAAGAATTGGTCTGATTTATGAAAAAACTAAATTAGCATAAACTAATATAGTAACACATTACTATGTCATGATTTTGTGAAAAGACTATCCTGTCCTCCCGTTGCCTGGCCACATGACCTAGTTATAGAACTGGCTTATACATTTTTAGGCATGCATCCTCAGACCTACTCTCTGGAGTGTGTCTTCGATACCAAGCTCATGTCTAACATTTGCAGGGCCTGAAGCAAGAGTAAAAAGAGACCCACATACCATATGTCAAATATTTAAAAGTTGCATATCAAACTAACAGACTGTTAAATAAAATCTGTTCTATTCTCTATTCTTGGCAAATATATCTTCATAATTATAAAATTGAAAGATGTGTTCAAAGGTTGAGCTTTTATGTGACCGAAAGTTGGCAAAATACCAAGATGAGTGAATTTACTTATTACTCTGCATGCCTGGTGTTCTGTTCATAAGCCAACCATCTTTGGATGAGTAATGAAAAAAGAAAATGAGTAATGAAAAAAGAAATACACAATTCATAAATGATTATATATTTTAACAGCATTTGTTTGTATTGCCTTCATTCTAGTAGAATCAGTTATGTTTACGTAATCAATATTTTTACCTAATTGGTATACTATTGATAGATAGAATTTGAAGTCTTAAATAGAAATGTAGTGAAAATACTTAAAATTATGTTTTACTCTACTTTTGATTATTCAACTGTTTTAGTTAATGACCCTATATTAATGAAATCCGAAATCTATTTTAAATAAAATTAATGTCTAACACACTTTCATAAATGAATTTTCTCAGTCAAGAGATAATTTAAAAGTAGTAAATATCACAACTTCAATCAGAATTTCTTAGAGATGAAATTGAAACTTGTATTTTGAAAGTTTAAAGTATGTTAAATTTATAAAATAAAATGTGGGATTTAGGGGAGCCTGGGTGGCTCAGGTGATTAAGCATCTGCCTCAGTTGATTAAGCGTCAAGTCATGATCTCAGGGTCCTGGGATTGAGCCCCACATCGGGCTCTCTGCTCAGGGGGGAGTCTGCGTCTCCCTCACCCTCACCCTCTCCCCTCCCTCTGCTCATGCTCTCTCTCTTTCTCAAATAAATAAAATCTTTTCAAAATAAAATAAAACTAGGGATTTATCATTCAATGTCTGTTTGGTAATAGAGTTTTCAAGTTTCACAAGTATGTCTAGGATGTAGATATTTGGAAGTTTAAAAGTAATAACTTTAAGATTTATGCAACTGTGATGAATATCTCCAGGGTCATGAATTAAAACATGAGAAGCCAGAAAATAATATCTCAGCATTACTGAGAAAAAAAAATGTACTTTAACCAATAATTTATTGCTCTCATGCTATCTCAAAAGGGAAATTTGGTGAGGTAATTAATTTGTCTCTTGTGTGTGTGAAGCATTTCCACCATTCAGACCCTCTCTCTACTCTGAAACAGCATCTCTCTGCTACACTGGCTGTGGCCCAAACCAAAAGATCAATACATTTGGTCTCAGTGGACTTTGATGCAAGAACAGAGAGTAAGAGACGTGAAGATGTGTTTTCCTGAGGCTGAAAGAGGTTAGTCATGAGCACAAGGAGTTTGGAGAATGTGCCTGCAAGTGCTTGCTTCTGAGTGAGGCATGCCTGTGCTCTAGAGCCTTATTCCTCGTTCTTGTGCGATGTGGAGCCATTTGAAGCACGGGGCCAGCAAGGGCCACACTAGTCCCGATCTGACGGTGGTTTTGCGTGACCCTTAGGAAGAATTTTTTTTTTTTTTTTTAAAGACAAAAAGAGAGGCACCTGGGTGACTCAGTTGGTTAAGCGTCTGCCTTCGTCTCAGGTCATGATCCCAGGGTCCTGTGATCCAGACCTGCATCAGCCTCCCTGCTCAGCGGGGAGTCTGCTTCTCCCTCTCCCTCTGCCTGCTGCTCTGCCTGCTTGTGCGCTCTCTCTCTCTCTCTCTCTCTCAATAAAATAAAATAAAATCTTTTTAAAAAGACAAAAAGATATTCATACCAATACACATGCTCTATTCCTCTATGCTTTCTCATACACCTATGATGCCTTCTGTGCGGTGTTGTTGCTTTATCCTCATATATAAGCCCTACGAAGTAATTCGTGCAATATGAGAAATAGGGCCGCTATGAAATCAGTTTCCATCTCAATCATGGTCCTAATTCAGTTCAATTAGTAACTCTCTTAAAGAGGTATAAGACGTGGTACTGGGTATAAACAGTAATCTCTAGTGGTAACTGCTCAGAACCTCGGTTCTTCTCCTGGTTATGAAGTTAGGAGTGAGCCTACTGGAGAAGGAAAATGGATTCACTCGGCACTGATAGGAAGATTTCGCCACGGCTGAGTTGTTTACTGTTGTTGGTTTGGTTTGGTTTTTGTAAGTCGAATTGCATTCTCCAATTTTAGAACTTACTCAGAATTTTCACATTTAGAGTCACAACTAAAAATCTGTGTCTTGCAGTGTTCAGTGTTTTTGTTTTTTGGGAAGAAACCACAAAATTTGGCATGTGCATTTCATGTTTCTCTAGTCCTCTGAAAGATCTTCTAAATTACTTGAAAATAAATGAGCTCTGGTATTTATATTTCACTCTCTAAGACTGTAGGTTATTGGGGTACAGTTGGTTAAGCGTCTGACTCTTGGTTTTGGTCCTGGTCGTGATCTAGCGGTCCTGGGATCAAGCCCCGTTTCAGGCTCCTTGCTCAGCTAGGAGTCTGCTAAAGTTTCTCTCTCTCTCCTTCTCTCTCCCCCTCTGCCCTTTCCTATTGTGCTCATTATCTCTCTCTCCCTAAAACATATAAATAAATCTTAAAAAAAAATCCTGTAGGCTATCATTGCCCACATTTTGATTTTAGTAGAAGTCTCCTACTCTTAAAAAATTTGATAATTTGCTGAACTTGAACTAAAACTATAGCCCCACATCTTTTTTCTAGAACTATGAAAACATGAGCTAATTACTGATAAAAAAAAGTTACAAAATATGTCACTAATCAACAATTTTGTGTATATTTAAAATAATCAGTTCTTTAGCTATGGCATGGAATTTACTAAATCCAGAATCTCACATATAAGTAGTTCAAAAAATGTACTTCTGGTTGAGAAGGTCATTTAGGGATTTGAGGTTGACCCAAATTTCTTATTAAAACTCAACCCTTTCTCTGGTTTTACTCCTTTTTATGAGAAAAATTAAACGAAAGGAAAATACAACCAATATGACGGAAATTGTAATTTATAAATCTCAATCTTCTTGGTGATGGTGTCACAAACCATAAATTCATGAATAAAGAGAATTGGAACAAAAGTTCAGCATTATTTTACTACCCAGAGTTCATGACCAGTAGCTCTTTAAAGTTCTCTGTTAGGTAATGGAGGTGAGGTAGAGAAAGAGTAGAGAAAATAGGTCTAATTTAGTGTGGGCTTCCTTGCTGACAAATCCACTGTCCTAGATTCCTGGACATTTTTGATACATATGGGTCATTGCTGCTGA
This sequence comes from Mellivora capensis, assembly GCA_004024625.1. NCBI lineage: Eukaryota > Metazoa > Chordata > Mammalia > Carnivora > Mustelidae > Mellivora > Mellivora capensis. The sequence continues at coordinate 34,070 of PISX010009164.1, read as the reverse complement.
AAACACAAACTCCATGATAGTTGGAACAGATTTCATGTTTCAGAATGAACCAGGTGATACTTTACAATAAATAACAGACTGTCTATCAGTAGCTGGGTGTACATGCAATTCCAACAGGACATTAACATGTAGAGTAAATCAAGTTCAAATTTCTTGAACTATAAACTATACTAATCCTGGTGAGTTTTTATAGGGCTTGTATGGTTTCTTTTCCCTTTTAATTCTTTGGGAGATTATTTGTTGCAAGTCTTAAAAAGTGGCAATCTATTGCCTAGATTTTTCCAGTATTCCTATTTTTTTGGTTTTACTTAGCTTAAAAAAAAATAATGAATTTAAATACCTTTAGCTAGTACTGCAGTCCCCACAATCCCTTCTTTTATAATCCCAATCTCATTGGAAATTTCTAGCAATTATCTGTGAATTTTGTGAATTTTATTTTCTACCATGTTCTCCATTCTCTTTCTATGAAAGCCTGTGTATGTAGGTATGTATGTATCTATCTATCTACGATTCTGTCTTCATATCTTGATTGCTTAGTTGGAAAAAAATTTATATTGAAATAAAATTTCTTTATATACTCATTTCTGGGTGAATTTATCCATACCATCATTTCATTCTCAGATTCTCTTTGAAAATGTCTACTTCAGGGTACATACAACATTCTACTGTGTCTTTTGCTTAATGACCCCAGTTTTAATGTCTCCATGATTTTTCAGTTCCTTATTTTTTCTAGATACTTCTTATTTCACTTACAAATGTATTTTACACCATCTCTAAAAATTCTTAAATTCTTTGGGTTGTGCTAATCCAGAACCTGGATTTATATAGGCATTTGAGCTGCCTCATTACAGTGTTAATGGATGGAATGCAGGCTGTGTGGATAGACGGGTAGGTTAGCAGGCCCAAAGCACTGATTCTGAGGCGATCCCAGTTTTCCTCTTAAATGTACAGCACTGTAGGTTATAAATCTTACACAGAACAATTGCAGGCCATGCTTACTCTACAGGAATTGAAATTCCCATTTGCCTTTCCTCGATGCTAACTTCATTCCCTTTCATACCTGTTAACCTATCCAATATTTGAAGATACCTTTATGTCTCTTCTATTTCACCTTTTCTTTAAGCCATTGCTAGTTTGGTTTTTTGGTTTTTTTTTTCCCATTATTTTCCCCATGGTAATTTCTGGTCCAACTGATCTCCTTTAGAAATATTACAGGGCACCTGGGTGACTCAGTTGGTTAAGTGTTTGCCTTCAGCTCAGGTCATGATCCCAGGGTCCTGGGATCGAGCCCCATGTCAGGGCAGAGAATCTGTTTCTTCCTCTGCCCCTTCTCCCACTCTTTCTCTCAATCTCTCTCAAATAAAAAAAATAAATAAAATCTTAAAAAATTAAAAAAAAATTTCAGTATGGGGGTGCCTGTGTGGTTCAGTCTATAAGGCATCAGACTTTGGCTCAGATCATGATCTCAGTGTCCTGGGATGGAGCCCCACATCAGGCTCACAGCTCAGCAGGGAGTCGTTTCTCCTTTTCCCTCCATCCCTCCCCTCGTTGTACTCTCTCTCTCTCTCTCAAATATGTCAATAAAATATTTTAAAAAAAGAAGTACTGAAATATGTTTATATATTGTGGGTTCCAGAAGTATTACACATTAATCCAGAAAAAAAATCCTGTTGGCCAATAAATGGAGTTTCTTATAGATACTACATTTATAAAATGTGATAGAGCATGCAATGTATTAGTAAAATACAACATTCCAGATGGGGCTTAAAGTGTACAAGTGTTGGATGTTGATTAGAAGCAGAGGCTGAGAGAGAGCTTTGGCTTATGCTGAACTTAGGACGTAGGACCCTGGGCTTCAGGATCTGTAATCAGAGCTGGTGGTATCTGTGTATCGGCAATGTCAGCACTTTCAGGGCTTCCTTCTACAGATGAATAACCCCGAAGCCCAAGCAAGTTATTTAGTGACGAAGCTAGAATCAAAATGAAAACCTACTGGGGCTGAAGCATTGTTTGATTCAAAGAATTGGTTCGATGAGATTGAATGTTCTATATTCAGACAAAATATCCGCTTTGCATGGATTTCAAAGGACCTTATAACAAAACATGCCATTGGAGGTTGGGTCTTTTACATTTCCTCATCTTTTTTCTAAAACCTCTAACGTAGGATTTAAATCTCTTTTTTTCTTAAGATTTTATTTATTGGAGAGAGAAAAAGAGAGGGAGAGAGCATGAGCAGGGGGTGGGGAGGAAAGGGCAGAGGGAGAGGGAGAAACAGACCCCCCCATTGGGCAGAGAGCCTAAAACAGTGCTTGATCCCAGGACCCTGAGATCATGACCTGAGCCGAAGGTAGATGGTTAACAGACTGAGCCACCCAGGGTCCCCTAAGTCTTCTTTTTAACAAATAATGTCTGAAACCACTGTCTTCATTCCATTTCTAAGAGTCACCTCAGGTCATTCTTGAAGATCAGAAATGAGGGATGAAGTATGGTTGAGAGATGGTCTGAGAGTCTAATTTCTAAGCTTTTGTTGATATTAACCATACGTCCATAAAAAAGCTTAAAAGGTAAATGTCTTGATGGGAGTAGAGTGTCAAAATAAAGTCAATATGAAAACTGTCCTATCAAAATGCCACATCTGTGACTTTCATAAAATATATCAGAATAATTTTAATAATTAAAATATTGATAATTCACAAATTTAAAAAACTAATAAAGCCTAGTCATTGTGGAAATCAAATTTAAATCACCAGATGACTCATAACACATACTTTCCAGAATGGTTAAAGTTTAAAAAAAAATGATTGCACTTTAGATAAAATTAGAGGAGTGGAATGGAAATATGAATATGAGAAATCCTATCATATTTCTGGGTATCGAAAGCTGCTTTGTGTATTTCTTAAATAGATAATGATGTATATCAAATCACCTTGGAATTTACATTCTGTAGATAAAATGAAAAGAATGGGGTTAGGGTCTTAGTTAAACTAATATTTACAATATACTAAAAATATATTCCATCCCACTCCTTAAGATTTAGAAGAAAACTTACACGTGTCAACATGTCTACTTAAAAATGGGAGAAAGAATTCACAGTTCTTTAAAATTATTTCAAGCGATACTCAAGCAAGTAATTTTGGTAGAGGCTAGCACCCCACTAAAAACTCCAGCTAGAGGTAGCTTGTGAAACCTTGGCCCACTTTGAAATGCTGGACTCCTCCTTGATCATGCCCTCCATGGCAACTGTAACCCATCAGCTGCCTGTTTGAATCATGTGGACAGATGCCCATGAATGCCGGAAGAGGCCTCCTCGGTATTTTATTGGCAATAACTCAAAGCTTATTAAAGTCCAGATGGAGAGGGGACCTGCAGCATATTTAAGCCCATATGCCCAATTCGGTACTACACTATTTAATTGCCTGCATTCTTATCGTAATTCCTTTCTCTTGTCCTACTTTGATTTTCTCCAAAGTGTTTAGTATCTTGAAGCTGGTGTTTCCCCATGTCATCTTTAAAACTAGTTCTAATGCCCATCTGCAAAGCACTTAGGTTAAATTCTATGCATGATATTTTTACTATTTTTATATTGGTTTTAAATAAACATCGAACCATGAAGAGGCAATTGGGTGAGTCATTTATGACTCTTTATATGTAGCTCTATTAAATTAAAAATGTCTGGTTTTTAATCCAATAATATTTTCCTAAACACATTAAGGCTATTATGCACACATGGCATGCCATCTCTGCAGTTTGGATCATTTGTAAGAGAATTCTGTCCTTGGAAATATTGTGTCCATTAACTGATACCTAGAACACACCTCTTCTTAGTTAGTCAAACTAGTAGTGCTATTTATGGTTTTAAAAGCATGAAATCAAAATAATTATAAATAAAAGCAATATATTTGTCTCAGCGGTCAGGAACTGAGACCTCATAATTCTATACATAGCCATTGGCCTTATTGTCCTCATCTGTTGCCCACTGACTCGATCCCAAAGTGCTTAAGTTCTACTTCCTCTCTTAAATTCTTACAATAGTCCAGGGCTCTCTTTTCCCTTAATTCGTAATACATTTAAAGGGTATGACCACTCATTTTACAATTCATCTAGTATTGTTCAGAATAGCTGTTTACCACTTCTGACTTTGTCTCCTCTCCCACACTGATAAGCTGATGGAGGGAAATGATCATGTCCTGGTCATCTGTAGTCCACACCGTGCTCATGTGCTCTATGCCTTGCAAAACTCATGTGAATGTACTATATTCAGTGTTGCCACAGCACAGGATTTATTTCGATAATAGCTTATATTATGCTGTCTTGTAATTGTCCATTTACTACTCTGCAAAGCTCATATGATGACATGTTATTTTTTGAGAAGAGAGCCCATGTGTGTGTTTGCAAGTTTGTTTTCCATTACTATATCTGGATTTAGACAGCCCCAGAGATATAAATATGGACCACACTTGTTTGTCAGGCATTTACTAAGTGAAGGAACATAGGCAGCCATGGGATTTTGGTAGATTTCCTTTTCTCATTATAGACCAATTACTGAGTCTCCTTGAGTAGGTCTCACTGCATATATCTTTCTTATGACCATTCGGAGAGTTTAGTCGTAGGTAAAGCCTTTCTCAAGCCTTAGAGAGGAGAATAATCTCCTTTGAACTCAATTTTGAAATTCTCGTTCCATTCATTTCTAATTCTGACGTGGTCCTAATTGAAGATACATCGTAGAGGAACTTCAGCGTCTTAAACGACTCACAAGAATGGGATAACAAGAACCCTGGATGAAAATGTAATAAAAGAGCTTACTGACCTTCAGGTCACTTTAACAAAATTTGGTTGAGAAAGAGAAGAAAAAATAGCGGTAACAAAGTGCTTTCACTAAACCCACAGAAAATTGAAAGTAAACAATTAAGAAGGACAAAAGAGTTTGTACAAAGGGAATTGCTAGCCACAAGAATACTGGCAGCAGTCAGAGAAAATAAGTAACTACAACTAGCTTGGCTAGACAGGCAACTTTCATTTTTACTGAGCATGGTACAGCTTGACAAGTCAATCAGTTCTACCCACAGGGTTTAGTCTTTGCCTATAAGATCTTGGGAGATGGGTAAGGGACGCACATGTCATTGATATGCCAAGAAATTGGGACTCTATGCTAATTGTGTCCTTCAACCTCCCCCAAACCTCTAAAACCAGGTACTATGACCTGAAAATTCAAGTTCATATCCACAATGTGAAGCTATGTGGAGATGAGACTTTTGGGAGATAACTAGAATAAGATGAAATCATGAGGGTGGGGGTCTCATGATGGGATTAGTACTCTTTTTAGAAGAGGAGATACCAGATCTCTTTCTCCCTCTCTCCCTCTCACTTTCTCCCTCTCTCCCTTTCTGCCTTGTGAGGACACAAAAAGAAGGCAGCTGTCTGCAAGCCAAGAAGAGAATTCTCATCAGAACCAACCATGCAGGCACCCTAATCTCAGACTTCTAGCCTCTAGAACTATGAGAAAATAAATCTCTGTTAATTAGCCACCCAGTTGATGCTATTTTCTTATGATGGTCCAAGCTAAGACAATGGGTGACAATGGAAAATGATGATCTATGTTACCCGTGGCCCTAATTAATGGGATTCTCCCTTCTCTTCCGGAACTATTTCCTTTATAGAGCCTACAATACTACATTGCACACAGGAACTACATTTTCAGATTCCCTTTGAGGAAAAGGGTCTTGGCATATTCATGTTTGCTTCCCAGCAGCAAACACAGTGACAGAACTTGATAGAGTTTTAACTGTGTAACATAACACTGACACAGAAAACCGCACAGAACAACTGTGTATCACAATGAATTATTAAAAGACAAGCTCCCCCCCCGCCCCTTATTACCTTACAATTTATTTTTGAAGATCAAATCTTCGGCCCTTATATTTTTCCATAGTTCTGATTTTGCATTTCCCTCTGTATTTCCTACGCATTGGTGACTGGGTTTATAGCCTTGATCAGACCCTGGTGATGATTTGGGCAACACTAGTTAATTGGTAATGTCGTTATCCATCAAGGCAGGAAGGTCACATTTCTCCTTGTCCTTTTTTCCCCACCCCCAGTTATCCTTTTTTACAAGAGCTTTCAGAGAGACTCAATGGAGTTGCTCTGAGAATTTTAAAGTGAAATCAATTTTGATTGTTCCTTTGAAGATTCATCCTGGTCATAACTTAAAAAAAAAAAAAAGTCATTTGTTAAGGGGCACCTGGGTGGCTCAGTGGGTTAAACCCCCTGCCCTGGGCTCAGGTCATGATCTCGGGGTCCTGGGATCGAGCCCCACATCGGGCTCTCTGCTCAGCGGGGAGCCTGCTTCCTCCTCTCTCTCTGCCTGTCTCTCTGCCTACTTGTGATCTCTGTCAGTCAAATAAATAAATAAAATCTTAAAAAAAAAAGAAGTCATTTGTTTCTAGCTAGGAACTATTGCAAATAGTGCTGCTATGAAAAATTCTTATACATGTCTTTTGGGGAACACCATTTTGTTTGTTTGTTTGTTTTTTAAATTTTATTTAAATTCAAGTTAACATACAGTGTATTAAAAGTTTCAAGGTTAGGATTTAGTGCTTTGTCAGTTGTGTATAACACCCAGTGTTATATGAGCTCATATCAGTACTTGTAACGTCAAGTACCCTCCTCAGTGCCCATCACCCAATTATCATACACCCCCCCACCTCCCTGTAGTTTACTTCCTGTAGTCTACTACCTATAGTTAAGAGTCTCTTATGGATTTCCTCTCTCTCTCTCTCTTTTGTCTTTCTCTGGCTAACTCATTTCACTTAGCATAGTACTCTCTAGTTCCAGCCACATTGTTGCAAATGACAAGATTTCATTCTTTTTGATGGCTGAGTAATATTCGTGTGTGTGTGTGTGTGTGTGTGTGTGTGTGTGTGTGTGTGTGTATACCACATCTTCTTTATCCATTCATCCCTCGATGGCCATCTGGGCTCTTTCCATATGTTGGCTATTGTGGACATTGCTGCTATAAACATTGGGGTTCATGTGCCCCTTTGCACCACTCTTTTTATCTCCTTTGGATCAATACCTAGTAGTGCACTTGCTGGGTCATAGGGTAGCTCTATTTTTAACATTTTCCATTTTGAGTTTGCATTCCCACCAACAGCGTAAGAGAATTCCTCTTTCTCTACATCCTCACCAGCATCTATTGTTTCCTGAGTTGTTAATTTGAGCCATTCTGACAGGTGTGGGGTGGCATCTCATTTGTATTTCCCTGATGATAAGTGATGTTGAGCATTTTGTCATATGCCTGTTAGCCATTTCTATGTCAATGTCTGTTCATGTTTTCTGCCCATTTATTGACTGGATTTTATTGGTTTTGGGAGGTGTTAAGTTTGGTAAGTTCTGGAAAGATTTAGGATACTAGCTCTTTATCTAATATGTCATTTGCAAACGTCTTCTCCCATTCTGTAGGTCACTTTTTAGTTTTGTTGATTGTTTCTTTTGCTGTGCAAAGCTTTTTATCCTGATGAAGTCCCAGTAGTTCATATTTGCTTTTGTTTCCCTTGCTTCTGGAGACATGTCTAGTAAGACGCTAGTGTGGCCAAGGTCAAAGACATTGCTGCCTATGTTCTCCTCTATGATTTTAATGGATTCCTGTCTCATATTTAGGTCTTTCATCTATTTTTGAATCTATTTTTTGTGTCTGGTGTAAGAAATTAGCCCAATTTCTTTCTTTTGGCATGTGACTGTCCAAATTTCCTGAGCACCATTTGTTGAAGAGACTGTCTTATTTCCTTTGGATACTCTTTCCTACTTTGTTGAAGATTAGTTGACCACAGAGTTGACATCCATTTCTGGGTTCTCTGTTCTGTTCCATTCATCTAGTTATCTGCTTTTTGTGCCAGTACCAAACTGTCTTGATGATTACGGCTTTGTAATACAGTTTGAAGTCCAGAATTGTGATGCCTCCAGGCTTAATTGTCTTTTGTAATATTACTTTGGCTATTAAGGGTCTTTTATGTTCCATACAAATTTTAGAATTGTTTGTTCCAGCTCTGTAAAAATGCTGGTGTTATTTGGAAAAGGATTGCATTGAATCTGTGGATTGTTTTGGGTAGTATAGACATTTTAACAATATTTGTTCTTCCAATCCATGATCATGGAATATTTCACCATTTCTTTGTGTCTTCCTCAATTTCTTTCAGGAGTGATCTATAGTTTTCAGAGTACAGATCTTTTGTCTCTTTGATTAGGTTTACTCCTAGGTATTTTATGCTTTTTGGTGTAATTTTAAATGGGATCGATTCTTTGATTTCTTTTCTGCTTCATTGTTAGCATTTAGAAATGCAACAGACATCTGTGCATTGATTTTACATCCTGTGACTTTGCTGAATTCCTGTTTAACAGTTCTAACAATTTTTTGGTGGAGTCTTTTGGGTTTTCTACTTCAAATATCATGTTGCTTGCAAAGAGTGAAAGTTTGACTTCTTCTTTGCTGATTTTGATGCATTTTATTTTATTTTTTTGTCTGATTGCTGAGACTGGGACTTCCAGCACCATGTTATACAACAGTGGTGAGAATGGACATCCCTGTTGTGTTCCTGATGATGATATTAGCTGTGGGTCTTTTGCATATGGCCTTTACAATTTTGAGGTATGTTCCCTCTATCCCTACCCTGCTGAGAGTTCTTATCAAGAAAATATGTTGTATTTTGTCAGATGATTTTTCTGCATCTGTTGAGAGGATTATATGGTTCCTTTCCTTTCTTTTATTAATGTGGCGTATCACGTTGATTGATTTGCAGATGTTGAGCCACCCTGAAGCCCAGGAGTAAATCCTATTTGATTGTGGTGAATAATCCTTTTAATGTACTCTTGGATCAAATTGGGTAGTATCTTATTTTTGTTTGTTTGTTTGTTTCCATTCTGATACCCTATGTCTTTTGATTGGAGCATTTAGTCCATGTACATTCAGTGTAACTGAAAGATATGAATTTAGTGCCATTGTATTATCTGTAAAGCTGCTCTTGTCGATTGGGGAACATGTGTTTGTATCTGTGTTTCATACGTCTGGAGTGAAATTTCTGGACCATATGGGATGCTCTTGGGATGCTTACTACCAAAGAGTTTTTCAGCGTGTTCTTACCAGTTCATATGCTCAAAGCAGTATATGATTCCTGCCAACTGCTCTACATCATAACCAACAATAGGTATTGAATCACTTTTTTTTAATTTTACACATTCCAGTGGTCATGCAGTGGTATCTCCTTTGGGATGTTAATTTATATATCCTTCATGACTAATGAAGTTAAACATACCCTCATACCTGTGATCACCATTTGACATCCTCTTTGGAAAAGTTGCCTGTTCAAGGCTCTTACCCATTTTGGTCTTGCATTCTCTGTCATTTCCTTATTGACTTGTAGGAGTATTTTGTAATTTGTTCCCCATTCCAAATTATGCCCAGACATATGATCTAGAGGTCAAGAGACATTTTAGGGAATAAAATTAAAAGGCAGAACATGAATGCATACTATAAGGCATCCACATAGAGATTTCCAAAATTTCAGTATGAACTCCTACTCATATCAAAGTTCCTAAGGAGACACAAGAACTCAAATAGTATATAAAGCCTGTAACTCATAGGTTGATGTCCAAATAAACTAATCTAAAATTAAAAATAGGGACACCTCGGTGGCTCAGTTGGTTAAGCATCTGCCTTCAGCTCCAGTCCCAGGGCCCTGGGCTCGAGTCCTGCATCAGGCTCCCTGCTCCACTGGGAACCTGCTTCTCCCTCTGCCCCACCTCCCATGAATAAATAAATAAAATCTTTTAAAAAATATTTTAAAAATTAAAATAAATTAAAAATAATCTTATCCTCAATCAGCACGAGGTATTACATTGCTAGGAGGATAAAGTACAGGTCTCTTCATCACAGCTGGGTGCCATTCTTTCCTTTAGGTACTTCAGATGCTGGCTTACTTTAATAATGCTCCAAGTTCACAGATGAGTTTCAGGGCATGAACTGCAACCTCCTAAAGTGTGGAAAGCCAGCTAACGTGCTGCTTTAGAGCACTCAGTGCAATGATATACCAAAATGGTATTATTTCATCAGGCTCCTGTCATCTAATGCCAAAGAAGAGACTCTGGAGCTTGAGGTACATAGAAAAGAATTCTTGGTTTCAGGTTGTCCAGGATTCACCAAGATGCAACCCAACTGCAACATCTGTCTCATTTTCATAAGTTGGAAATAAACCCTGCTGGGAGAAATCTCCCATTCTTCTGTTAATTATGATACTATATATAATATGAGTGGGAAAGGGTGACAAAAATTAGTCTATGCATACTATTTCATTGTTTAGAAGAGCAGTTCAATGAAATAATATGGCTCAGATTTAATAGGTGGCAGACACTAAGTGTATTTATTGTGTGTGTTCACTAATGAACCTATAAGGAAGGTGAATATGTTAGAGCTCTCTCCAAAGACTCACAGAACCAATGGCATATACAGATATATGTAAGAGAAGATTCATTGTGGCAAGTGACCTATGAAATTATGAAGACTGAGAAGACCCAAGACAGGCAGTCGGCAAGCTAGAGAACTAGGAAAACCATTGGTATAATTCAGTCTAAAGGCTTGAGAACTGGGAGGCAGGGGTGGGGTTTGCTGATGTAGAGGACTTATCCTCTTCTCATAGGCTGAAGGCCCAAGAATCAGGGGATCCTATGTCTGAGGATGGAAGAGATGGGTGTTCCAGCTCAAGAAGATACAGAATTCTCCTTTCCTCTGTCTTTTTGTTCTGCTCAGGCACTTGAGGGATTCATGATGCCCACCTCCACTGGGAAGGGCCATCTGCTTTATTGAATTTACTAATTCAAAGGCTAATCTCTTCTGGAAATACTCTTACTGACATACACAGAGATGTTTTCCAGCTATTTGGGCTTCCCTCAGCCCAGTCAGCTGAACATATAAAATTAATCATCACAGTACTACTGTTAGTATCAAACCTGTTTTATGAATATGAACATCGAAGGTCAGACTGCTTAAGAAACTCACCCAAATCTGCAACGCTGGTTGGCAGGGAACGGGTTTTTACTGAGGTTAAACCTTTTTCCACTCTGCTTCTAAGCTGTCTTTCTGGAGCCCTGGTGTTGCACTGTTCACTGTCTCTCTGGGGACGCAACCCTTGTTTCCTCCTGTGAGCAGACATTTTTAGATTTGTGCCACAGTATCTGGTGCTCCACATTTGTCTATGTGTACTCAAGGCCATGGAACATAGTGCAGAGCAAATTGGTGGAAAGGCTTTCTCTCTCTGTATAGTTCATTTGGCTAGGGAAGAATTACCCTCATGGATTCCCAAAGCCAAGCAGCTGGAGATGTATCTGCAGCTTTCATCCCTAGAGCCTGTTGAGGACCAGTATTCCTGGCATGAGCATTAGAAAACATTGCCCGTCCTCACCTTTTGAATATTCTGGGCCCTGTTAGCATTTCTTCCTGCTATGTGTATTCTCCGTGAGGTAGTTTATGGGCTTTTATTTAGTAATGATCTAGCATGATAGGTTACTTCTAAACTCATCCTTTCTCCCGTGGGGGGCTCCTAATAAAAAGCAGAGAGTGACCAGGTATTTAAATGTCCCTGTTAAAAGCACACACACACACACACACACACACACACACAAATATAAATATCAAGAAAGATACAAATACACAAATTGGTTTAGGACGCCCAATCCCAAATGCGAGAAAGAAACCAGGTGGATAGCTGGAAGGTGATGCTGTGTTGAAGGTTTTTATGTTGGTTTTAATAATAGAAAATTGAGAAATCATAAAAACAAATGGGAATGAATCTGTTGACACAGGGAGTTAATCACACAACTGAGAGAAGAGAAAATTGGTCAAGTAAGGTTCCTGGAAGGTGAGAGGTGAACAGCATACCAGCCATAAGTGAACTCAGCTCCTCCCTTTGCCAGGGAGAAGAAAGGGATGGAGATGGCATAGGGCAGATCCAGTGTATTTGAATTTATATAGTAGATGGAGCAGAGATGAGAGATGTCCATCTTATGAGTTCTCCTTTGGGAAGTAGCAGATGAGATCCTCCACCCAGGGAAGAAGAATAGGAGGCAGGGTTTGCAGATTTGGGAAGCATCACATAGTTAAAAAAAAAAAAAAATCTATTTCAACTCGAAGTGAGTTAATCAGAGAAACCTAGGTGGAATGTATTATTTAAAAAAAAAAAAAGAGCCTTTAGAGAATTGTGGGCTGCATGCAGAACACGTGGAACATGTGGAATGTTATGTAACTTGTACCCAGTATTTGAGTTTTAATTAATTTTCATTATATTGCTAGTTTTCAATGTTTTTTTTCTATCAGTTCTCCATCTTTCAGTGCCATCTTATGCATTTTTGATAGCAGATATTGGGAGCTCCATTAGGAGATCATTTTTGAATGCCAAATGCTGTGTGTCAATGGACCTAATTATCTTACAGAAAAGCAAGCAACCCAAATGGCAGAAGCCAGTGGCTGGAACCATCTGTGTAAGCCACCAAGAAAGTATTCCTTCCTCTTGCTGAAAATATTCTCCTTGCCTTCTTTCTCAAAGTCCATTTCAGTTGATGAGAATTTGCCCTTTCTACCTGAGATATGGTTCATAACTTTGTGTTTCACTGGTTTGTTTTAACCCAAAGTTCCTTACTTCTGTTATACCCAAATGGTTATTACCCTGCTCCCAGGGCAAGCTTCAGCTTAGCTCTAAGTAATAGTTGTTCAAGAGCAATACACAGAGACAGCCAACAGGGGCAAGAGATCTTGCCTTGTCCCTCTAGAAGCAGGTCCAATGGACCAAGAACTGGAAATAACCATGGTCTTCCAGCCCCACGGGTACTCTCCCTCTTTTCCATCGGCAACAGATATAATGAGCTCTCACCCTGAGCTGTGCTTTCTAAGTATTCAGGCTGCTCTCCTTTTAAGGGGAAGGTGGGGAGAGGATGAGGCTAGGGTGGGGGAGTGAAGAAAAAAATCCTGTTGGGTCCCTCAACAGGTGAAGCCTAAAAATTTCACTGGAAAAAGTTATGGAAGAAGTAACAGCTGCAAGCCTGTTTGGAGCAAGTCAACAGAGTAGTTTCCATCTGGCATCTGTTTCATCTGCAGAAGAATTTTTTTTTTCCTTTTTAAATAAGGCTTGTGCTGAAAGCCCACTTTATTTAGGAGATGTTAAGTCCCAGGATACCAAGGGCTTTGCAGCTTCCAACATAACCTCTTCATCCCCCCCTTCCTTACACACCTCCCACTAGCCTGTCATGGTCTTGCTTAGTGGAAAAAAAGAACATCCAGAGATTAAAATAGCTCTAGGGCAAGGTAAAAAGCTTCAGGCCACACATGCCCTCTATCCTTCTTGATGAGAAGTGTCATCCAGCGGTAAGTCCGACTGGATACGAAAGGTACAAAATTTACTTTTGTAGTCAACATTATAGGGTCAGGTACATGGTCGATAGTCCATAAAACTTTTGTGTTTGGGATTAAGTAAAAAAAAGAAAAAAACTAACAAGCTCCTTAGTTTCATATGACTAGGAGGAAAGAAACAAGTCTTTCTGCAAAACTTAAAATAACATTCTGGGACCTCAGGGTCATGTTGTTCTTAATGTGAAAAATGATGGAACAGCATATTGGATGATCTCTTCAAGAAAGGGTGTTACATAAGAATAACCTGGTTTCAAAATTCAATATGGAGAAGCAAAATCCAATCTTGATGCAATAGGGGTGGTTAATTAATCATCCCAAAAGTAGGCAATCCAAAACAAGGATGCTGTTAAAGAATTTGGGTCTATCTAGAAACATTTACTACCCTGTAGTTTTCAGAATCAATGGAAGGCAAAAAAAAAAAAAAAAAAAAAAAAATCTCAAGAAGTTAAATTAAATAGAAGGAAACTAGATAGCTTTCTTTTTTTTTTTTTACATAAGTGAATTATTTTTATGTTCCTTCATTCAACGCTGGAATTTCACTTATTTATTTATTTATTATTTGACACAGAGAGAGAGAGTGAGTGTGTGTGTGTGTGTGTGTGTGTGTGTACAAGCATGGGAAACAGCAGAGGGAGAAGGAGAAGCAGGCTCCCTGCTAAGCAGGGAGTGCGATGCAGGGCTTGATCCCAGGACCCCGGGATCATGACCAGAGCCAAAGGCAGAGGCTTTAACCCACTGAGCCACCCAGGCGCTCCAACTCTGAAATTTCTTTTTCATTTAATATCTGAGAGAGCACAATGACAAATGCTCTACTGGATCTTGGTTAGGCATAGGTAATCTTTATTTTTGCTAAAAACAGGAGGATAGAAGGTGAAAAAAGTCAGATGACAAATAGCAAAAGTGTAAAGGTTATCTGAGCTAAACTTCCATTGGATACACTACGGTGATATTTATTGATTTAGAATCTTCAAAGTCAGTTAAATCAGTTTTCTTTAAAAATAACAGCTGTTTTACAATCATTCTGAACAGGATTCTCTTCACGAAGGCTACTAGAGATAGGATTTCTCACATTCTTTGTCTACCAATAATATGTTTATAGTGTACGCAGGTCAACCTTTAATGTCTTCCCTTGGGAGTATCAAGCCAAGCTGTCCCATAGCTTTGACCAGGGAACCAAGTTGAGTTTACCCCTCTGAACTCCTTCTAAATGTAAAGATTGTCTTCCTAGCTTTGCTAGGGTCATAGCACAGGGTCAGTGAGCAAGATAGAGGAAGAAGAAAAATTAATGGCCAGTAATTATTTTATTCAGTACTTAAGGTTCTACATACAGGCTTCAAATTATGATGGCAAATGTCAGATAGAAATCTGTTTTTCAGAATTCCTCTTGGGAAGAATATTATGTTTGTTTAGAAAATGTGTTTTGATAAGTTGTCTAGAGCTATGACTAAGACTGTAATTGTGTATTAAAGTAAAAATAAAGAAAACAGCTGAGAAATCGTCAAGAGAGAGGGATGATCTCTCCTCTGTCTGTCTGGCTGACATTTTCTGTGGTGCACAGGCTTGCTTCCTGCATAGACAACACCCAGGGGTTGTTAAACATACATTTGGTTCACTATGGCTATGGTAGAGCTCAGAAGAGTCCTTGTTTCTGAAAAGCTCCCTGGTGATGTCTACGCTGCTAGCCCAAGGGCATCACTGAATTGCCACTTTGTAGAAAACACTGATTTCATTTTCTCTGTGCATTTCAGCGTAGACGTTGGAAGAGAGTGAATGAGCCTGTGTGACAGAGGACCTACTCTACTTACTAGAAAAGACAGCATGATTTGGCAAGCCCACCAGAGCAGAGTCAGTGAAGAGGTTCCTTGGGGCAGCATGACGTTACTAAGAATGTGGACGCTGTTACTCTGAGGTACGCAATGGAAAATCCTCTTCCATTGCTCATAAAATACAATCAATGAAAGGTTCACAGCGAAGCCAAGAGGTTCTCCGTTTTGCATCCAGGTAGGCCTGCGAGACACCCAGGATACAAGAGCGGGAAGCTAAGGAGCCCAGTGACATCTGAATGCCCAAACCAAAAAGAATAACTGTTATTTATAAGCGTTTATCTGTGTCCGTCATCCTAAGTGTTTTGCGTGTTCCACCATTACTGTTGCTTTTTCAGATACAAGAAAACCGAAGGCATAACGAGGTGACATTTTCTAACTTTCACCTGCAATGCCCAAAGACTACCTTCAACCATTTAAGAGCTGAAACATGTATTTTCATTTTCAACCTGAAGGAGGGAAAGCCCGTATCTCTCCTTCTATCCCTCCCTCTGTCTCTGTCTCTGTTTTTCTATCTCCATCCCCAGCCGAATAATTTAAGAGGAGAGTACTCTAAGAATACCTGAGAGCTGCTTTTTAACTTATATTCCCTCACCTTTTAAAACATCTTGAAATTTACTGTCACACCTCCCTTCTGTTATCTCCTGCTTTGAGCGAGTCACCAGGTTCTTAAAGTGGAATCAATAAAAGTGATCACAAAAGGAATTGCAGCAGCTTTTCTAGAGGAATTTCCTTTTTAAAAATTATATGTACCACCCAGCAGAAGAAATAGAATATTACCGAGAGCTTTGAAGTTCTCCAGTGTCCTTCTCGGAAAGGTAACAGCTACCCCGGGATTTTTTATTCATTGGTTCCTTGCCTTTCTTACAGCCTGAAAATAAATGTATGCATCCCTAAAATAGGTGCTTTGTATTTTGTTTTGTTTTGCATATACCATGTTAAATGTTTTCTCCTGCAGTTTGGTTCCCATCAATGTTCTCTGTTTGTTAAAAAAAAAATCTGTTTGTAAAATTCACTGATGCAGATGTGGGGAGTTGCAATCTATTCATTTTTTCAACACTGAATAACAAGAAGAGATAGTGGGACTCTAACGGTTGATCAGTCCACTGGCTATCAGAGGATGTGAGGCTGGTTTTCAGGTTGTTTTATTTTTGGTTTGTTTTCTTTTTTTTAATTAAAAATGTTTTTCTTAAATCCATGCGTTCTGCAACCTTTTTTCTCTCTATTTGCCATATTCTATTTCTCCCCACCTGAGTCTGGGTCAGAAGTTCTTATCCATGGATGCGTGTTAGAACCACCTGGGGAAGATTTTAAAACTCCTGATGCCTGCATTGTGCTCTGGCCTAACTGTACCAGAATGTCTGGAGTGTGACTCAGATAGTAGCATTACGCAAGAGTATTCAGGTGCTACCCAAGTGCAGGCAGACGAGTTTGTGTACATTGCTTTCATTCTGCCTTATTTGAAAGGAAAAATTGTTTTATTGGTTCCAGCGGCACTTAATATCATTTCTTAGGAAGCTGTCCTCAAAAATCAGAAGATAAATGTCCATCACAAATCCAGAAATCCATCCTCCTTAGCTTTTCTTTTTTTTTTAATCTCAATGGCTTACACATCCATCTACTCACATTAAATGTGCCCAATTTTGACATTGCTTAATAGATTCTAAACAATGACTTCTTGGAGAAGCATTATCTATTCATGGTTCACTCTGGATAACTTTGCAAGGAAGAGCCCTTGCTTATCCAGGTCCCAAAGGTTAAGACCCCTAATCTGACCCGCTCTTTTTAAAAACTGCATCATAAAAATAAGACAAAATACAGCTATTTGTTGTGAAGTCAGTAATTATTAAACATAGAGTCACATGATCGGCCCTGATCCTTGGCAAGCCACAGAGATACCATCCTTTTCTGGGAAATATGTTCTTTTGGCCACTATCCATTTCTTCAAGCAGAATAGGGTACATGGTGACTCAGCTCTAAGTAAAACATAATGAATTGATTTAATGCCTTGAGAAGTAGCTTGTTACCCAATTATGCCAAATGTAACCTGATATCCAAGAAAACCATTATCCAGCAGGATCTATGGGCTGGGATGAAACTCCTCATTACCCAGTAGGAAAGCATTAGATAAAGAACTGTTATTATATACTCTTTAGAGAGCTTGATATTAACAACACAGAGATGACTTGAAACAGTAAGCCACAAATATTCTTAACAGCAGAGCACAGTGAAATAAATCCACTCGCTATGCCTTCCTGTCCTTTGGTGGTGGTGGTGAGGGGTCATTAATGTTCTTTGTCAACCATGTCATATATTGTCCCTGAAGAGTTCTAGTACAAGAAATGACGGATATTAACAATTACTCTCATCCTTTCATCAATATCAAATCTTTTTTTTTAATTCCAAGCCAACTTTGTAAAAAATCAATTTTTGTATTCACTTATTTTTTCTTTATTTTCAAATTTTATTTAAATGTTAAATTTTAATTTTTTAAAATTTTTAAATTTTCAAATTTTATTTAAATTTAAATTTCAGTTAACATAGAATGTAATATTGGTTTCAGGAGTAGAATTTAGTGATTCCTCACTTACGTATAACACCCAGTGCTCATCACAACAGGTGCCTTCCTCAATACTCTTCTTCTAAGAATAAAAACTTGGAGGAAAAGAACTTGGAAGTGATAAGGCCAAGAGGTTTTGGTTGGTTGTTTGCCTATTTATTGTCCTGTGATGGAAACTATCTGGTTGATTATAAGTGTTCTGACAGTTACAAGTTATACTGTTAGGTGAGTGTGTTTTCTTCTTACAACACCAGAATGCCTCAGACCTTTCAAAAAAGATTCAGCATCATAGACTGTGTGTTTCCTATACTTGGGCGAAGAATAAGAATGTTAGATGGATAATACTCATATCTTTTAAATATTGAGGAGATGGCATAGAGCTTTAAGCTATTAAATTTAATGAGGTTTATCTACATAGGAGGTAGATTTTAAAAATGTACATAAGAGGGGTAGTAGAAGGAAAAGAAATAGTCAAATAAAGAGATCAGAAGAGGACTATTCCTATAGACTAATTTATCTTTATGTTCCTTATTTTTAAAAAATGCATTTGTCTTTTTTTCTTTATAAGTCATTTCTAGTTGAAATTGTTGTGAGAGCAGCATGAAGAATATTCTACTTCCATGGAAGTTTGTTTTGTTTTGTTTTTGTGAATATTAAGACTAAAGGAACCCCCTACACACATTTTGATCAGGAGGCTTTAGCATTTTAAGCTTCTAGCACAGGACATAATTTCTATGCAAAAATAAGCAGAACTACATGATTACATT
Organism: Mellivora capensis; assembly: GCA_004024625.1. Taxonomy (NCBI): domain Eukaryota; kingdom Metazoa; phylum Chordata; class Mammalia; order Carnivora; family Mustelidae; genus Mellivora; species Mellivora capensis. Next base: position 15,473 of record PISX010009164.1, on the reverse strand, counting down.
CAGAGTTTTCCTTTTAATTTCTCTGGACATTGACCTCTCTATTGCCATGCAGTAGGATTATGAACCAAGAATGTCCTAAATGATGCAATCACTTACGTTCTTTTAATAATGTTTTCCTATATCCTGTGTATGCCATGTGATCTAAATTCTAATGGGGAGATGAGTAATATGTGTATCATTATGGACTTTGCCTTAGAGTTTGAAACTAGCTATTGATTGTTCCAAGTTTTTACAGATGTGGTTTAATGGCAGAAGATGTAAAATAAATTATAGCAAGTTAGATTACTATTTTATTGCTTGTGGACATCCAGCTTACTTGAATAGGAGAACATACGATGACTATAAGTTTGCAGGTTCAATCCAGGTGTACCCCTCACCCTTACTGGATGTCTCTCAGGTGCAACCTTTGATCTCCTGAGAGAGATCTAAGGGAGAGCGTGAAGATGGAGGAACATACCCACAGACCCCCACATGTGCACACAAACACTCCCCTTAAATTAAATAGATTCTCTGCTGGTTGATCAGAGTTACAATTCATCTATATAGGACAGCATGATTAATGTCATGAACCATTGCTCTGATTTAATAAACACACTCCATTAAAAAAAAAAAAACAGAATCCAGCAGACCCTTTTAATTTGCTATCCTTGGACATTTAAGACCCCTGATGGAAACCTGGACATAGTCTTTAAAAGCAAAATGAAATGGAAAATTGAGACTGATTCCAACAAAGTATATTGATCCTGGCATGAGTCCTCCTCTAGGCTTTTACTAATATCATGAACCAAGGTGACACTGTTTTCTCTTTCTTTCTTCCTTCCCATTCTCCCTTCCTCTCGCTCTCATGTGTTCTTCCCCCAATGCTTACTCTTAATAGTTAATGACAATAGCAAACACGTATATTCTTATATTTCAGTTATTGCTGTAAGGCTATCCCTATATTAATTCAAGTGATCTTCTTGATAAGGTTATGGATTAGGTATTATAATTACCTTTATAAATTAGAAAGGTGAGGTCCAGATAGACAAAGTAACATTCTTTTTTTTTTTTTAAGATTTTATTTATTTGTCAGAGAGAGAGAGAGAGAGAGAGCACGAGAGAGCAAGCACAAGCAGACAGAGTGGCAGGCAGAGGCAGAGGGAGAAGCAGGCCCCCTGCCCAGCAAGGAGCCCGATGTGGGACTCCATCGCAGGACGCTGGGAACATGACCTGAGCCGAAGGCAGCCGCTTAACCAACTGAGCCACCCAGGCGTCCCGACAAAGTAACATTCTTAGTGTTAAATTACTAACTGGTGTCGAGGTAGAATTTGAATTCAGGCCACCTGATTTTGTCTGACAGTAAGTGTGCCCCTCGTCCTTGCTATCTCCTGGATAGAGAGAGATTAGACTAAACCACAAAAATTAGAGTTTGCATCTAATTAATTTGATATTTGAGATAAAGATCTTGCTTGAATTGCCGATGCCTACGTGTTTTAAATACTGTGTACTTTCCTATTCTATCATTTTCAAACTATGCAGTAATTTCTAACACTATGAAATCAAATGCAAACAGTAACTGCCAAAAGTGGTTATCTGCTAAACCTGCTTTAGATAAGAATAATTGTAAGACTACATTCATTGTTGGCATGTCAATACATGCTATCAAATCAAACTTTAAGAGTTAAGAAGACTTTGTCCTCCTCTCTCTCTCTCTCTGCCTACCTCTCTGCCTAGTTGTGATCTCTGTCAAATAAAAATAAATAAAATCTTTAAAAGAGGGGGGGTGCCTGGGTGGCTCAGTGGGTTAAAGCCTCTGCCTTCAGCTCAGGTCATGATCCCAGGGTCCTGGGATCGAGCCCCACATCAGGCTCTCTGCTCCATGGGGAGCCTGCTTCCTCCTCTCTCTCTCTCTACCTGCCTCTGTGCCTACTTGTGATCTCTGTCTGTCAAATAAGTGAATAAAATCTTTAAAAAAAAAAGAGTTAAGAAGACTTTGGGATGGAGATCAGATATCTGTCTGCCACTGAAAACTGCCCCCCCCCCACATAGAGCACAAAAGGAAATTTTAGCCTAGCCTTTCTGAATTTTTATCATTTCTTAATTAGCAAGATCCAAGTAAATGAGATTAAACTTGTAATTTTTGCTCTTGATGCTTTGGAGCGATAAAAATACATCAGATTACTTTAAAAAGCCAACACTCTTCAAGGATCTAGAAAAGCAAACAAATATTGAGCTTCCACGATGATGAGTTCTAAGTAGACGTGCGTGTGTGTGTGTGTGTGTGTGTGTGGTTTTCTCTTCTGTATAACACATGCATATATGTAATAAAACAGTATGCTATATATGAGGTGGGCATACAACAGTTGTCAGAGGATTTCCAATTGCATCTGTGCAATGAGATCTGGCCACGGGAAACATTTTGTTTTTTAATCCCATACTTAATAACATCACATGGAATGAAAATGTATTCATTCCTTTTCTATACCTTGAAGCATGTACCCTGGAGTCACAAAACCACTGATTACTAGGGAGGCATTGGTCTTTGAAGTATATGTAATTACAGGAGAAACTTAACATACTCAATTTTAGTGGGTTTTGTGCATTATCGCAGAAGATGATTATAATTTTCTTTAATTAGCAGGAAAAAAAAAACAGGAGCTTGAAGAATATATTCTGGTTTTTGCTTAGGGATCATTATTAACCTTCCAGCATGGTCATTTAATGTCCCCTGAAATGTTATATGCCGAAATGATTGAGTATCATTACAAGGGGAAAATTTTATACAAAGGCAAATACCACACCCGATCATGTTCACTCAATTACAATTAAAGTGAATGTACTTTAATAACACTCAACAATTGGTCTCTCACACACAGGGAGACAGGTGCATGGCACTAGAGCAATTCATCTCATTTATACCTGAGAAGTGAAGCTGAAATCACTCTTCTGTCTCTCTTCTTTATTAAAGTTTCATTTATTTGGTAAAGCTTTGGAAGGAAATAAAAATAGGCCTATCACATAACAATGCCAACCTCTCTTTGCACAGACTTGAATTGTTGAAGCACCTCCATGCCTTCCAAATACATTCCCTGGGCAACGTTTCCTCTTGAGTCTAATTAGAGTCTAGTCTGTGTATTTGCAAACAGGAAGCAAAAGGCTGTGACCTCATGATCTTCACTCAGAGGCCTCCTCAATTAACCTGAGGTATTGGTGTTATTTGGGAATGGACGCCTGAGGTCATTGTAAGTTCTCTGTGACAAGGGCAAATGACTTCTTTTTTTTTCCTCCCTTACACATGACAATTATGTTGTTTTCAATGATGAACGTGGCCATTAGAGGCATTTTCTAGAAATGTTAACAACCCAATTCTAATAGTCTTGAAAAATAGGCAGTGAATAGTTGGGAATCCTACTTTAGAGATCAAATATCTGGATTAAACTTGCAGGAAAAAAAACCCTGAGAAATAACAGGATAGAAAAGGTCCATTACATCAAATGGATGTGGACAAAGGTCATAAATAGCACCTAAAAGCATTCCCATCTTTGAAGGATAAAGAAAGTAGTGCCCAGCTATAAACTGATAACATCTTAGTTTTGTTGTTGTTGTTGTTTTTGTTTTTGTTTTTGATAATGCTTAGGTATGTGACTATGTCCATGAAAAACAGACAAAGATTCTGAGATCATTCAAAAGAACAAAAAGATTGTGTCCTCCTTTGGTGCAGACTGGCCCTATTTTAATAGAGTCAATTTTGGTTCTCTACAACCCAAAATATTATTATTGTGATAGCTCGTGATTTAACTGAACAAAATTTTATCTTCACTTCCTTTTACATTTTCTTTTAAGCCATAGCATTAATAGATATTGTTCTGGAGAATATGTTTTGTTTTACAGGGGCGGGGAGGAAGTATTAACAAGAATGTATACTATCGAGGCATAGGAAAGCCTGAATTGCCACACTCTTAGTGATTATATAATTATCAGTTAAAATAGTCATCCAAATGAGAGTAGTAGTAGTAATTCCATCTTAATGATTGTATCCCTAATAAGGTACCACAAGCCTCCTACCAGCTTATTCTCCCTTCTGTTCCACCCCAAGTAGAGCAAATCCTGGTATAGTTTCCAAACTCTTAAGCATTAACTTGGCAGGGGTTAGTTTGCCTACCAAATAAATAACCTAAATACCTATCTATATTGCATTTGGTTACTGTAGGCCATGCTGGAGATACAATTGCTGAAAACTAGCAAGCATAAATGCTTTTGAAATGTTGACTTGTTCTTTTTCTCAGTTGCATTTGTTGAAATTTCAAGATTCCTGAGGAGGTCAGGGCATGAATTTATTAGTGAATCAATTTAATATTCAAGCACATTTTATATGTTCCCTGCTCTGACTCTGGCAGCTTAAGATACATCACACACACACACACACACACACACACACACAGAATTAAATTAAATCTTGAATTAAGTTCAATTTCACTTCTGCCCTCATGAGAAAACTTCTTAGGCAAAACAGGAGCCAAATCTATTTTCTCTTTTTTATTTATCTCACAAGTAACTGGTACAGAGAAATACTTAACAGATTTTAAATTGAAGATGCTAAGGAAGATAAATTTACCATTTCCCCAAATTTCCATGAATTGAAAATACTACCACTATTAATAAAAACAATAAGGATGGATTATGTGCCAGAAGCTGTTAAATTCTTCATAGAGATTTCCTCTATTTCCATTAATCTATAACATAGTTACTATAAACTACCCTCGTTTTAGGCATAAGGAAGATGAATTCTAGAAAAAAATGAATTACATGCTCAAGATCACATAGCTGGGGAGATGCAAAGCCACACATTGAACTAAGGCAATAAAGATGACAATCTCCTGGGGCACCTGGGTGGCTCAGTGGGTTAAAGCCTCTGCCTTCAGCTCAGGTCATGATCTCGGGGTCCTGGGATCGAGCCCCGCATCGGGCTCTCTGCTCGTTGAGGAGCCTGCTTCCTCCTCTCTCTCTCTCTCTGCCTGCCTGTCTGCCTACTTGTGATCTCTGTCTAATAAATAAATAAAATCTTAAAAAAAAGATACAATCTCCTTTTCTTGATCCTAAGCTGTACTGCCTACTATTTTTGTTGAATTTTTCTCAAATTCTCTTGATTCTCTGTGTGCTTGACTATTACTTAACATGCTATGAGGTTTACAGAATTGTCTTTTCAAAAGGCTGAACCAGAGAAGGAAGAAACAAGAGTTCCAATTGCTGATATACTTTAAGAGGAGTCAGGGACATCTGATGTGGGATTGAAGAGGGCATCATAGAACACTAAAATTAGAGGAAGAAAGGTAGGTGCTGGGGTGCCTGGGTGGCTCAGTCGGTTGAGCATCTGCCTTCGGCTCAGGTCATGATCCCAGGACTCTGTGATCGAGCCCCACGTCAAGCTCCTTGCTCAGCGAGGAGCCTGCTTTCTCCCTCTGCCTTAGCCTGCCATTGCCCCTACTTGGGTGTGCTCTCTCTCTTTCTCTAGCTCTTTTTCTCTGTCAAATAAATAAAATCTTAAAAAGAAAGGAGGAAAGGAAGAAAGAGAGAGAGACAGAGAGAGAGAGAAAGAAGGAAGGAAGGAAGGAAGGAAGGAAAGAAAGAAAAAGAAGAAAGAAAGAAAGAAGAAAGAAAGAAAGAAAGAAAGAAAGAAGGAAAGAAAGGAAGAAAGAAGGAAAGGGGCAAGCAGTGCTACAGAGAACTAGATACTCATATACAGATAAAACAGATTCTTAATACTCCGGACTCCCAGAAAGGAGACTTAAAGAGGAACTCGTGTTGGTATCAGGTCCAGTGCGAGGGGGTGAAGGGTTAGAAACGAGATGAGATGCTGCTCCCTGGAGTTACAGGCAAAGGGAGGATGAGGAAAGTGACTCAGTCTCATTCTTAGAAATGAGTTTTTCACCGTATTTTCCTAAATCGTAGAAAGATGAACAAATAGACACCATCTAATCCAATTAGTATCCATCATGATTCCACTTCACAACTCCCACTAGAACTGAGCCCAACTGGATATCAAGGTTTTAAGACGTTTATTTGCAGTAGACTTCTATAATCATCACGGTTTGGACACTGTCCATTGTAGGGCATTGATTTATTGAAGCTCCCAGATGGCGGCATGGTTTTGGATTTTGAATCTACGGAGCAAAAAAGCGCTGTTTTGAAGGCTTGGTAGAAACCCCGTTCATCCTGTAATGGATAATTTAAACCATAAGGTAGATCAAGTGACATTTCTGGAAAGCATATGATCTGGAGAACTGACCCATGGAAATTACTCATGGATAATATTTAATGTTTATTTTAAATTATCTTTTGGGATCTGGAGCACTCTGTGCTATATCAAGACTAGAACAATCCCACTGAAAGAGCTGGAGAGATGTTCATGTTTTTGTTCTGGGTGATTTTACTGATCTGCTTCACTCAGTTTCCGGGATTGACTATGCAAATCCCCTTCATCCGTTCACTTGGGAAGTCCCTGTTATAAATTATATAATTATATAATATTTTGAGTGGAGAATTAACTATTTCCCAATAGTCATAAAGAATTCAATGCACAATAAAACTCTAGAATAAGGAAGGAGCTGTTTAGGGGATACTGTTCTTTCTTTGTGGCCCTGGTGGGTTAAAAAGGCAGTCTAAAGGAGCATATGAGATAGCAGAATCCTTCATGCCTAGGTCATGGGCCTCTACACTCCCCCTAGATAAGGATTTTTAACCCTGTAAGTATTGAATATTCTAAGTAAGATTTCCAGACTTCCAGAGTGTCACATTAATTTTGTCTTTCAAGGTAGTGTCCAAATTAAGCTTTGGAAAGTGACATGACTAATTAAAGTATAGAGAAGTTTCTTTTTCCAGCTGTTTTTCCATGTGAGCCTGAGGCAGTACAGGAGGCCACAACAGAGGAACGGTGGTGAGATTAAATACAAAGAGTTCTTATAGACATCAGAGGGGAAGAAATGTGACTAGGCAATAGCTCATAAAATTGGAGAGACCATACACATAGAATTTTCTTTGTATGAAGAAAAGGTCAGGGTCAGTAACTGAGGCAAATTATAGGCACTGTTTTAAGAGGAAACAGGGGAAAAATGTGAAAAGTGGAAGAAATGTAGTAGCACGATTTGAGGAAAGATTTATGGTTACTTGATGTTGAAGATAATGTTTGATTTTATTTATACTCTTTGTGTTTGGAACTCGAGCCTTACTGCTTCTGTGACCTCCCCAGTGATTAGGGAAAAAAATCATTTCAAAATACTCCATTTAAACCCCTAAGGTTAACTCTGTGATTAATAGGAGATTTTAATAATAATAATAAAAAAAACCCTAACTTTTCCCAGGCTTATTCTGAATGAAGTGAAGCAGTTGGTGAAAGAGAAAGCAGAAAAATAAAGACAAAGCCATATGTAAGACCTGTTGTGCATTGCCATTGGAACATTCCCATATAACTTTAAGTGTATCACATTGATGATTTACCATAGGGTACGCCTCATTTCCATTCTTCACCTGTGAAAATACTGAGCTAAGTTAAACATTCTAATTGACTCCTTTTACTAGTCTGTTATTAGGTCTTAATTGAGGAGAGTCTTGTAGTTTAAAGTGAGAAGAAAAAGATCTAGAAGTGGACATCAGAATCCAATTCTGTAACTTAGTGGTGGTATTCTAGAAAAGAGAGATCTGTATGCAAATTACAGTGATTAGTCAGTGAGTGGGTTAAATGGAAGCTAAAGAACCCTTACTGGAGTTTGAAGTGCAGTTTTTCCACTTAGTGGCCATGCGTCCCTTTGGGCAAATTCTCTAAGCTGCAGGTTAAAATGACATGTGCCCTGTATTATACCCCTGTGATCTTGGGGCAAGTCACCTAATTAATATCTTGGAGCCTCAATCTTTTCATCTGTGAAATGGACATAATAGTACTCACCCTACAGATCTGTTATATGGATGAAATATAATAAGCTGAAAAGCACACATAGAATAGTAAGTCCTCAAGGATGTGAACCCATCATTACTGAAGGTACTTGGCATAGTGATCAAATCCTCTTCAAATCGGAATCGTGATAAATGCTTGCAAGAACTAAACATGAACATGCAATTTAATAAATGAGGAAAATGATACCAGAGAGCCTGCTCTGGATTAAAAACCCCAGGAAGGCATCTCTGGGGAGGTGATATTTGAGCTGAGACCTGAACAAGAAGAAAAGATGATCATCCTTGCTGGTAACTAAAAAGAAGCAAGTGAAACCAATCAAAGAAAGAGTATAATTAGTCTATCCAGTTGGCAAAAATAAAAAAGACTTGGTGAGGGAAGGAGAATACAGGCTCTTCTTGTTGAATTTTTCAAGAGAGCAGCTAACATGTGGCTATTCCTTGACCTACAACCATACCTAGAATATTGTCTAAAGACACAACGGAACAAACATTCACATCGGTGCATACAGTTCTATGGCAATATTTCTCTAGCATTAATGTGTTTCCTTTTCCTTTTCCTTTTTAAAGCTATTTGTATCTTAATGGTGCTTATATTAAAAGATGGAAAACCTATATGTTCATCAGTAGAGAGAACTTGTTAACGGACTTTTACTACCTACACACAGGACAAGTATTAAAGCTATGGCCACCCAATCTGCCACTACTATTCTTTTAGGTAGAGAAGGTTGTATGATTCTTAGTTTTTTGACACACGTGCCATAAAAATCACTGATTCGTGATCGTTTTCCTGCTTGTTAACCATTCTAACGGAGGATTCAAAAGAGAGGATATAAATCACCCCAATGCTTACATCTCAGAACCAAGTCGCTCTCCCAGAACTGAATTTTGGCTGCCACTGTCCAAGTCATTGTCTGAGAAATGTATGCGAGGTACTTCTCTTGGAGACAATGGAACAGAAGTCAGGACACCTGGTTTTCCCCTTTCTACAAACAAGGCATGAGATCATGGAGAAAGTCATTTTGCCAAAGAATCCTTATGCCAAAGCATGAGAGCTATGTTTTGACAGTATCCGATGAGGTTTACATTGTGCTGTCTATATCTGGATCCAAGCCCATGACCTTGTGTGCAGCTTGATCTGATGATCTTCAACTATTTGAGTTAACAAACTTATGCAAGCACCCACCGTGGGTCAGGTGCACTCGGGATGGACACTGCATCATCAAGATGCATAAAACATGATCCCTATCGTCAAAGGATTTGCAATTAAATGAGTATTTGAGTTTGATATAGGAAGTAAAGGGATTTTTGCAGAGTTCTGAGTCCCATTCAAGCCTTAATATTTTATCCAAATACCAAGTCTGCTTGATTTTCTGATATCTGCAATTGAGTTGGAGCAATGAGGTCTAGGATATAGATTTCCCGGTTCCAAATACAATGCTTTATCCATTGAACTTGGTTTAGTGATGATTTTCCTACGAATGATCAATGATTATTTCTTGATGAATGTATAATTTCTTAAACGACGAATTATGCCACTGTGCTGTAGATGGGCTTTGTGATAATTTTATAACTTTGCCAAACCAATTTTAACATCCTGGGACACTTCATGTAACTGACCTTCCAATATCTCCTTCACCACATACTTCCTTTAATTCCAAGTTTAGGTTATTCTAGATAGGGAATTAAACTAAATAAAGTGTTACAAAAGCAATCGCCCACTCTCATGGCTGACCTTAGATAAGTGTTATAAGACTACTCTACCTATAGATTGTTAATCTCCAGTGTCTCATCCCACACTTTACTCCTTTTAGCTATCCACATCTCCCACTTTCTGACCCCACCTGCTTCAACATGATCTCTTATCCCATTAAATTCTTGTACTAGTGATATAAAGGGACAGATGATAGCCACGCTTGTGATGAACATAGCATAATCTACAAACTCATCAAGCCACTAAGTTGTACACCTGAAACTAATATAGCATTGTGTGTGGAAAAAATATATATATATATATATATATATATATATATATACATATATATATTATCAGCTTCCTCCGGACTTTCCTTCTTTCCCAATGCTCCCAATCCCTGATGATATATCATGTCAACTTAGTTTACGCCAACCATGTTTCCTGTTCCAGAAATAAAACATCAGGCAACAATTCACAGGGAATTACAGTAAATGGCCTTTGGTTAATAAGGGTAAATTCTGAAGGTGTATGAAGGCACCAACACTTTTTATGACAGGAAGTAACACATTTATTTTCCACGTATTTTCTTTTACACGTTTGGCAAATAATTTTCATTCAATTCCTACAAACTCTAAATGGACCCCTTGGGAACCCAGCAAAGGGAAATCTACCTAAAACAAAAAGAACAATGTGTCAAACAATAAGGCTTTCTCAAGGGAGAAAACTGTAGTCCTACAAAATAACAACACTGGTGGCAAGATAATTCATCTTGTACAGAATCTGTATCCAAAGGATGACTGTTGTCAGAGAATAAAAATTAGCTGATGTCAAAAAACTATATAAAAAGTGTCCACATCTAAAGCTCTTCCCTGAGAAAGGGGTCGGAGTTTGGAGCAGAGGACTCCCTTCCAAACATGTGACCACACAGGAACAAAAAGCAAAGGCATGTGATTGATATTTATTTGGATTGTAGAGGCTTTGACAAAGGGCAGCACTGAAGGGAAAATCAGACTTTGGATGAAGTATCTTCACAGTAAATACTGACAGATGCATCACCTGGAAAATCCAAAGCAGCCTTTGAATCTTAGCTAGTAATGAAGTTAGTACGGGTAAAAAATCACCAAATATAAGTATGGAAAGAGAAAAAATGACCAAGCAGTGTGTGTGGAGAGAGAGAGAAAGAGAGAGTATTGTTCTCTTTCAACACAAAAAGTCCTCTGTATTACCTGACTTTTAAGCTTTGCCAATATTTCTTTTATATCTTGAGTTTGGCTCTGTTCCACCCCTTTTCACCCTTTCATGTAAGAAGGATGGTTTACTGTACATTGGATCTATCTTGTCAGGTCTCCTGCTTACCATGGTTCTTAATAATCATTTTCTTCCATTTCAACTGGCATCTGTTGAAACCTATCTTCCACGTGATTTATTCACATTTCTAGGAAATGGAGCCTGATCTTTATTGTTTTCAGTATTGCTGTCTGTTTCGTTGTCATAATCCCCTCAATCCCTTTAATGTCCCTGGGGTTCCTTAACCCATCTTCCATGAAGATGGGCCTAGAGGTAGCACAACTGCTGAGATCATGGGGCCGGGGGGAGGCATGTAACAAATTCCAGGCATCTTAACATGAAGATAAAAGCAGGACCTGAAGAGATAAAGAATTTTGGTTGGAAAGAATGGTTGAACAAAGACCTAGAGATACAGTAGCATCTGTGAATTAAGGTAAGACCAATTGTACCTATAATGTTAGGTGTATGAAGAGAAGTAATAGAAATAAGATGAGAAATATCTGGGGCCAGGTTGTGAACATAATGGAACAAAACTTGAATACCAAGTGTGGAGGAAAAGGAGAGCACAGATCCAAAGGTAAAGCAGACTGTGGATAGTCTGTTTTACTCCCCCGCCCTCCACCCAGTTCCTTAATGCAACAAAATACAGGCTTCCTCACGTAAGGTTCCAACTCACCAGGATCTGTTCAAGAAATGGATTGTTATAATCACATAGGGGTGACCTTCAAGCTCTAAGTTGCCAAATTTCCAGAGGCCCTTTTAAGGAATGCTGATAAGCTGCATTTCTAAGGGATCACAGTAGTTGTCTGGTCTAAACAAATAAACAAAAACAGTTCTAGCACTTTCCTGAGACCCCCAACATTCTTTCTCCAACAAGTAGGCTATATTTCATGTTGCTCTGTTCTTTCCGTACTGACTTCTTCGAAAAGAATATGAAGTATACTTTTTATCTGAAGCTTTATTGGAAGCCATCATTTACGTATATCAGATATCATATTTCAAAGATTTCTAATGTCCCTGATGTGAAACACCTTGAAGTTGACACAATAACACAGGTTCACGATTTCAACACTATCCTAGGTCTTCCTCTTTGTGAATTTGTTTCTCGCTCGTAGAATTTACATTTAAGTCTTTGCACCCCTTAAACCCGAGTCCAGACTCCAGCAGAAATAGGTACAAACTTGAAGAGAAAATGATCCCTGAGCTCATCCCCTTTCATGGAAACTTTCTAAGGTATAAAAATAAAACGAGCCAATAGCATTATAGAAAATGTGATATCCAAATAGAATTGTTTATAAATAGAATGTTTTGCAAAGTTTCCATGAGGCATCAGCTGTCCTTTAACCCTCTGCTTGCTGACATTTTCCAGCCCACTAGCTAAATTAAGGCTTAGGAAAAAATTACCTATGCATTATGTCTTTATGTGGCTGTTCACCTATTTTTATATGCTTGTGGATATATGACATCAGCTCATTATATACATATCGAGACGCCCCCACACACACCACAACACATGTACATTTGCAGACATGAGGGAGAATATGAACTCTTGCAAGTTTATGTTGCCAAAACAACTGTACCCAAACCAAGCTCTCATTTGACTAGGGTGAGCCAGTGCGCTCCGTTTTCTCTCCTGAAGCCTGTTGTTACCCTGATCTGATTGACAATGGTGCCCCCACTGTTTGCACTCAAAAGTGTCCCCATCAGATGATAAATGCTGTGATCATCCCAAGTGTGAGACAAGCTATTTGTTATTTATGATTACTCTAGTACTCAGGGGAAGCTAGCTTAGAAATAAACAAACTGTCTGGCAGAGACAGATAGCAACCAGTTAAAACCAGATTTCAGGACAAATGGAATTATAAAGATTGTTTTTGTTTGCCCAAAGGGCCATATCATTATTTCAAAACTAGCTATGCTATTTTCTTCTTTCTCTGTCCCGCGTCGTTCTCTCTTTGACACACAAATACACACACAATCCCGCTGGAGTATAGTGTGCTACACAACAATGATTTGGCTTGTGTAATTATACTCTGGTAAATGTAAGAAGCCTAGATATAAGGAAAAGAAAGCTGCTCTCTTAATATAGGAACGTCAAATGTCTTCCCATGATCCAGACATGAACACCTTTCTTCCTTCCACGTGGCAACTGGCATCGAGATTCTGAATAAGTAACAGCAGTTCTAGTGATTTCCTTTTCTGGCCATGGATGTCCAAGGCAGAGAATGAACAGAAGGGTTGGTGGTTTTAAAAAGCTTACTAATGCTAGTTTTTTCTCCTTGCCTTAATCGAAAATGATTCTACATACGTGTACACAAGGCTATGCTGCATATACACCACAATCAAAACGCATAGGTAGTTCATATCATTTTAACAATTGTAATTTTTCAAAGGCATGTGACTTATGTATATAATATTCACTAACTTGATGTTTTACCTTAGTCTTTGCACTTGCTATAGAACCCTTGGGAAATGAAACCATGCAGATAACGGCTTCGTGACAGTGTGGTAATCACCCTTGTGAATGATGTGCCCAGATAAAATCCACTTACTCTTAAGATAATCAGGAAAAAGCATGATTCCCAAGTCAGGAAGTCAAGTTAGATGAGTGGAAATATTACACATTTTCCTTCGTAACTGCTGGGGGTGAACAGGAGACATCCCAATCTGCATGTCTGAATTTATTGAGCAGGAAACCATTGCATACGGGGTGCTCACAATCGGATCAAGCAATGCTGGACAATTCAAACCGGGGGTCAGAAAACTAAAAGGAAAACATGGACAACATAAGATGTGCAAAATCTTTGGCCCTTCCATCAGTCTCAGGAAAGATTTTGAGAGTGTACCTATGCTGAGCATTTTATGAGACACAGGGTGTAAAGAACACAGGTGTTGGATTAAACAGTTAATGGGTTCAGATCCCACAGATCTAAACTTAAATAACCTTGTGTCCTTGAATCCACTTTGCTGGATTCAAGACTGGATTGTGGATTCTGACAGTGTCCCCTGTAAAATGATTTAAAGGAGCTCATGATCTAAAGCATTTAGTACAGTGCCTGGCCTATAGCTAGGACTCTGTAAATCAGGTGAGTATTCAAAAATGGATAGAGAGAACCCTCCTGTTCTTATTGCAAGAGACGTCCTAACTTTGGTTGCTAAAGGAGTTGGTGAAACAAAGAATGACTAGAGTGTCTCACCCATTCAAGATTTCTTTTTTAAGCCAAACAAGTCAATAGATTAATACTCATTTATCTTTTAACTTCTACCTGCCAATAGGATTAAACTGGCAGGCATAATATTCCTTCCTAGCCCTCTAGGTAGGCACACTGATAGTTTGCCTGAAACTCTTTCTATTTTCTCAGACATCTGCTTTTTCTATAATCATTATAATTATATTTTCTGGGCAGATTTGGATGTGACCTTGGCTTTGGGAAAGCAGATTTCAAAATATTCATAGAGAAAAAATAAGTATGATCCCATGTCAGAGAGATTCTTTAAAAAAAAATCGGATTTTGAAATCACAATTCCAATGAGAAAAAATTAGGGACAGAAGGATTAGTCATCATAGCTGCTAGATAAATTCTGAAAAACTTTTCATAAGACATGCCAAGCACAGGCTGATCCCATACATGGTGGGTTTGGGGGGGATAAGTGTGAAAGGGTGGCCGTGGAATCCAGTTAAAGAATAGTCCAAAAAGGTCCAAAAAGTTCTTTAAGAGAGTGATAGCACTTTAAAAGTATTGAGTAGAAAATAAGAACAAGGTTGGAAGAGGCCCACGGTTTGAAAAAAACTGGTGTCTGCCTCACAGGTGACAGATGTAAGGCAGAACAGCTAAACCTGGATTTTATGTTTGGCACTTTCAGCAAAGGAAAAAAATAAAGAAAATGGAAGGTGCAGAGAGGAATTTGCAACACCTGAGATGAGTACATAATAATCATAGCTGTTCAGGTTTAATTCAAGTAATTTCCCATATCTCAAATAATAATGCTAGTAGTAATAACAATAATAATGCTAGTAGTAATAACAGCAAACACAGTGGGCTCAGTATCTGCCAGGCATTGTTCTAAGTCTTCTAATTTTTAATCCTCATTGAAACCCCATGAGGTAGTTTTAATTATTGTTATCCCCAGCTTAGACATAAGGAAACTAAAGGACAAGGAGGTTAAACAATCCCCACTTACCCAAGATGACAAGAGTTAGCATGTGTCAGAGCTGAGTTAGGAATGAGTTGCAAATTCTAGATGCAAAAAAGAGAATTTTCCTCCTTTTATTCATTTTTAAATGTGAAGAAAACTTTCTCAGAGGTTCCCAGCAGAATTTTTCCAGAACTGGGTCTGTCTTGGCAGTTGGCAAGGAAGATGAGACCACCATGATGGGCTTATATCAAAGAGGATTTACTGTGGCGCAAGGAAAAAGCCCGGTAGCCCAGGAAGGATGTGCCCTCCCTAAGAGAGCAAACATGCAAGTGTGAGTTGGGGAAGAAGAGCAGAGGGAGAGGAAGAGAAAAATCTTAAGCAGGCTCCATATCCTTCACAGAGCTGGATGCGAAGCTTGATCTCATGACCC